>JAUYWI010064298.1:0-15332 GCA_034780595.1 Parotoplana pacifica
ATGTATATGTCTATGTATGAAGCCATAATAGAAGTATATGTCTATGTATGAAGCCATAATAGAAGTATATGTCTATGCATGAAGCCATAATAGATGTATATGTCTATGTATGAAGCCATAATAGAAGTATATGTCTATGTATGAAGCCATAATAGAAGTATATGTCTATGCATGAAGCCATAATAGATGTATATGTCTATGTATGAAGCCATAATAGAAGTATATGTCTATGTATGAAGCCATAATAGAAGTATATGTCTATGTATGAAGCCATAATAGATGTATATGTCTATGCACATTTCTACATAAGTACCAGCTGGGGCTGATAGAACTTACGGTTTCATGTACTTACCAAGAAACGTTAGCCTTGATGGAATCCAGAACAGCAACAGCATTCCGTTGCTTGCTCAGAGCCTCGAATTCGGATTTAGGATAGGTAATTTGTGGTATGTTGGAGCTGGTGGCATAGAGCAGGTGATAGAGTACGGGAAGATAAGTGGTGTATCGCATCAGAATATAGTTTTGCTGTTCACCCACAACACGCTGCACGCGATCATAGAACAGCAGCCACTCACTCCCAAGAACCGGCTAGAAAATCAATGCAAATCTTCGACCAATCAGTATCTATTAACCTTTCGTAGATACTGTGGGGGGGGGGGGACGGTGGCCAAAATTGCTTAAAAACACCTAAATGGATTTGCATAAAATTTGCTATCTGTTTACTAAATTGTCTTTGCGCATTTTTTTGAAATAACAATGTCGTTAAAATTTCAGCAGCTTGTCTACTTAGTAGTGATGTACTACTCATCACAGAGCGGATTTGAACCCACGACCTTATGATTGCTAGGCCCACGCGCTAACTACTGGGGTGCTGGGTCCATGAACAGTTTTGTTACTTATCATCATGAAAATCAATAATCTATAGTACTGAAATTTAAGACGGTAATAAAATCTGTTGGTTTACATTCCATGGTTGCTTTAAAACATTTTCATGTTAGCTTACCGTCTGCATTGTACCATCTTTAAACTTCATGGACAGATAATTTTCAAACAATCCTTGTACAATTTTCTCTGTCTCGCCAGCAGCTTGAACTACGTGGTAAACGTGATCAAACCTGATAAATGAAACACAGAAGACAATTTAATTAATATTAATAATAATAATAAAGTAATCCCCCCCTTTTCTGCACACAGAAGAAATAGCTGTTTCTCTCACCTTGCAGCCAATGTGCCCGTCTTTATCACCCTTTCATTGGGCTCCGAACCAGCACCACTAAATCCACAAGCACTGGAGCGCTCCGTCTGCCGCGCCCTGGGGATGGCAAAGACCTCCTGCCAGACGCTAAACAAACTTCTCTGGACATCTTTGTGGCCAAGATTGGATGACTCAAGGTCACGTGAATTGACCTCACGACCACCGCGACCTTTGATAAACTAAATACACAATTAGAAATAAATTATTCATTATTCGGTAATCTCTATAATTCGTTAAAATTATGATTTTTTAAAACAACCATATAATATATATTACTTACAAGTAGTATTGTATTTAATCATAATTTTAATGAAAATAATTTATTTGAACGAAAAACTATTTCCCGTTAACGTAGGACCACGGCGACTTTTTAATTTACTTGTTGCATCAACAGAAGTCTGAACTATAAATTTAAAGCGAATGAGATATTTTTTAGTATAGCAAAAATCCACTGAGTGACCCCTCGGAAAAACGACTCCAGTTCCTGTCAGCTATTTCTTTTCCTAACCGAAATATGTGTGGAACACCGTTCGCTGCACAGAAAAAAAGCACCCGTCTGGACTATTATTAGGTAATACAGCGAATTTATTTCGTTTTGGCAAATACTGCGGCCCTTTGTGCCAGTATCTATTGTCATCATGCAAACAGGGTCTCTCTTACCTGCAGCGTATTCAGACAGGACCTCATATCGTGGTCTGTCTGCTCAGCCAATCTGGTCAGCAGGCTATGGTCGACCTTCATGCCCTCAGCCTTGGCGATATGTGCCAGTCGGGATGTGAAGCGCCTCAACTCGGGGCCCTGGAACTTTATGAGCAGAGCGTGCGAGCGAAGTGGACGTAGGGAGGTGGCAAACCTGGACACAATGAGGGCATCATCATCATCAGTATCAACAACAGTAACAAAACGTTATCAATATCCATTCAAGAAAAACATGATCAAAGTTCATTGATCTGTGTACTACACATGTGGATTAATAATATCAATCGATTGTTTCACAAATATTACAAATTTACCTAAGTATTCATAAGAAAATATCTAGAGAATATAACGAGATTTACAAGTAGTAGATCTAGGCAGTTCAGTAAATTTACCCTTTATACAAACTAATTTTGAGTTCAGAACATACGTAATATTGATTGTGGAATATCGATTGATTTGTCGGAAATCAGTTCACCACAGTAGAAGTGTCTAAGAGTGTGAAACAAACCAAGAAATCAATAATAGTAGAGGGTAATGTAGTTTTTTTAGCAAATATTATGTTGGCATAATAAAACGTTTGGTTTAGATTTTAGAACCATTTACATGATTTCGCCCAAAAAATGGAAAATCAATATTTTTTTATAGAATTGCATTGCTGAATGCCTAGTGGACCTACACGCCCAATCTGAAGTCAATTGAACAAACTTCAATTTTGGTCATCTATGACGTCATTGGCCCTAGCTCGGTCCCCTAACAATTTTTTTCTAAAATAATCGTTTAACCCTAAAACATCCCAAATTTCAGCTCAATCCATCCATCTAGGACCGAGGGAGTCTAGACCCTCCCTTGATCAGGCACCTATAGAAAATAAGAGGTCCCCAAAAATTAAACAAACCACTCAACTGATCATTGCAGATGCAGATGACCGGCCTCAGTAGTGGCTTCGGGCCCTTCTTTGATTTCTTCTTGCTGTCTCCTCCCTTACTAGAGGCTTGGTTCAGGGGGGCCTTGATGGACTGCATCAGGACATCGATTGCGGGGGCGGGCGCGCCGTCAATCTCATCGATGATCAGACAGCAGGGCGACAGGCTGCCGTCGCCGGAGAGAGTGCCCTGACTGCCCACCACAGCATCCAGACGTGCGCGAAATGCATCCGGAGTACGGTCGTCGCTAGAAAGGGAACAGGGTTTGGGTGATTGTGGTCAGAACGGGGAAACACAATCACCTAATACGGAGCTATTGAACCATAGAGGTCACACCTACACACATGAAAAGCTAAAGATTCTAAAAAATGACCCATAGATCCTGTAGCTACGGGAGGTTCAATCACTTTCTCTCTCTGGTCCCAAAGATTTCATGCTACCCATAATTCATGCATATAAATCTATAAATAGCATCAACATTCAAACTGACAAAAAATGTTAGTTTCGTTAACCAAATAATTTGAAACTTTCTGGAAATGTTGATGATCTTTGTAGACATTTGAAGTGAATCGAAGCAACTTTTTTCACCGATATTTTTCAGCATCGGAGGCACAGAGATCATTTTTGTGCACCGCAAGACTCGCCAATTTGTCCATGCCTTGAGGTGTACTACACAACAAAATCACCAAAGCTTCCGGATCATCAACAGTAATTTCAGAAATATTTATAGAGCAACTTTTGAAATAACTATTCGCCTCTGCAGTCACGTGACCAATGATATCAAAATGATGATCCTATTTCTATAAAACGTGTTAGTGTTGTGTCATTCTATTCTAACAATTTAAATTAAAATTTAATTTATTACAAACCAAAATATCTTTATTGCAAGGTTCATAGTGCTGGTCAATATCATTTTCGCTGACATTCTTAACCAGATGTTTCCAAAACATATGAGTTAAAAAAAACAATGAACAAAATTTACAATTATAACATATATTTAAAAAAATCAAGGGAAATCCCCTCATTTGACAGCTGGCTAACATGACTCGCCGACTAGCTTGCTTCTGGGTGGAAGTCCATCCACAGCAGCATTAGGGAGTGCCCTGTGTCAATGGCAATCTGGTGAGAGCAAAGCTGTTATGGATGGTAAAACGCATACAATTTTCTCTATAAGCACATACACTAATTTTCCCTGACAACAGCTATGAGCCCTGCTTGTGATTAGTTATTAGTAGATATACTAACATCATGACTTTGAAATCTGACTTGAAATGAGGTCAAATGATAATTAAGTTTTAAAAAAAAAGTTTATTGTAAAAAAATTACTCGCTATGAAAATCCGATGTTTAGATAGGAAAATATTAAATTTAATTTCTTAATAAAATATTAATAATCCATTACCTAATAATCCATACCTAGTCTTAATGATGTGACAATGTCATTAGTGTACCAAGTAAAAAATCAGCAGCTTTATCTAAAATCAAGAATTGAGGTCCACTGATTTTGAGATCAGACGCAGCCGTCACATTACAAATAAATTTTGCAGCAAATAAAATCACTCAAGATTACTAAAAATGAGATAGAATCTAATAATAAACTATTTTGAGTGATAAATTTTAGCATAATTATCACTTTTGAAAACAAAAATCATTTTTATGGACCGGTCCCGGTATGGTGGCCCTTGCAGACCAGGCAGGTATGTAGTGAACACAACTTTCTAAACCATTGTTTCTAATGTGAAACAAATAGGATCGTTGTATTCAATTTTAGAAGCATTTTTGTAACGTTGATAAAAAACAATATATTCTGAAATCGGAGAATTGAACAAAGAACACGCTTAATCAAACCTTGTGAAATATGCACACTAGAAAATGACAAATTTCCTGAGGACTTGATGACGCCATAGGGTCACTAGCTAAGGTCCAGTACTGATTTTCAAAATTGCAATCTTCATCATCTGTCATGGGGGTAGGTGTGTGTCAAATTTCAGATAAATCGGTCCACGAGGTGGTACTCCCCCACCCGAAGTCTATCCGGTATACAAAAAACGCGAACTCTACCAAATTAAAACGCTGTAGAGATAAGACAAGAATCAGTTTCCGTGTGATATATCAATACTTAGCAGTTTTCTGATTTGAATTGACAACTGAATATGCATTTATTGAAAAAAAGATGCACAATCTAGAATAAATTAGTTAAATAAGTTTCATCACTTCAAATTTGATCAATTAACATGATGTTAGCCAAGTTTAATTGAGGTAAAAAGCAACATGATTCGTTAAGCTCATCCAGAAGTTAATTAAACATCTCCATTTCTATGCATAGTTGGTCGAGGAAGCTTCTCTTTAGTATTACCCACTGTTATTGTTCTACTTGCATGTACCAATACCCTCATAAATAAATACCGTATAGAATCTCAATGCAGAATTGGCGCTCTGCTAGCTACCTTTAACGTATGTACTTCTACCTTATAACAGAATAAACAGTTTTAGTTGGATTAGAACCAACAATGATTTTCACACAATAGAGAACTAAAATTGATCGAAGCTGAAAATTGCAAAACATTATTAGAATATGTGATGCAACTTCAGCATTACAAGAACAGGTGCACTTTCATATGGATAGTTCAACCTAATTAAATATGATTTAGGTTAAAGAGCAAACAGTTATTCTATTCAATTGAAAAATGGCTGCCGACGCAGAAAATCGCTCGGACAAAAACAGCAAATCCATCCGCATACTTGTGACAATCAGTGTTATTACCGTCAATCTGTTAACAGCCATTTTAATGAGCATTGTCATCGCTATTGTCCCGAGCATCTTGGCCACGCACGATCATTTCGGTTTGTTGAAAAATGCCACAAGTCTCATCAACCAAGTCATCAACAACACTTCAACTAGCCCACTCAATGTCTCTTCAACCGCCACCGATCCAAGCGATATCAATCGACCAGATGGCAGTGTCAAGTTGGGAATACTTTTTGGAATACGAGGACTTGTCCAATTGGTAGCCAATCCCTTCGCCGGGTATCTGGTAGATCAGACATTTCCTTTTATGTCGATCATGGTGGGAACAGTGCTGGATATATCCTCCTGTCTAGTTTACACCATCGCCCACTCCTACCCGCTGCTCATGTTGGCCAGAATCTTAAACGCGCTGGCAAGTACAGCTGTGGGCACCGGTGCCTATTCCGCCTTGGCCAATTACTTTCCCGAGGAAAAGGAGCGACGCAAGATGATGGGCCTTATAAATGTGTTTATAATGCTCGGCCTTTCCATAGGACCACCTTATGGAGGTGCAGCTCATCAATTTATCGGCCAATTCTACGCATTCTTCCTTCTAGTTCCATTTTGGATCATTGCCGCCTTGCTATCTATCCCAATCTGGAAGTATGAACTATCCAAGTATCGGTGTCGGACGCACAAGAAATGTGTGAAAGACAACAACAAACAAGACACGTCGTTATTGGAGACAAAACAACCAAATGGTCATTTGAATTCTTCATTACAGAAATTGAATGGGCTTTCAAGCACTCCTAATCAATCATTTAAGGTAGTGGAAAACGAAACTAACCAAAACAATATCACTAATCAATCGTTTGAGAACCCAAACAACACCAGCAATTGCTCAACACTGAATCATTTCAACTCCAAGCCACCAGGCAAGACAATGAATGCCGAATTTTGTATAACCAATTCGGCCGTGACCTTGGCAACTTTGCGAGCCGCCCCAATATGGCGCCTGCTTGTCGATCCCTACATCGTAATCAGCGCACTGTGCACTTCCTTCGTCATCCTGGGCAATTGCTCGCTAGCGCCCAACTTAGCCATTTACATGCGCGAGAAGTTCAACGCCATGGAGTACGAGCAGGGCATCGTCTGGTCGACAAGCGTCGTGTTCCATTTCTTGGGCACACTGGTGGCTGGTTTCTTCGCCAGTCGCTGGTCTGAGTACTGCCATTTTCTCGTCATATTTGCCATCACTGCCAGCGGCATTTCCACCTTTTCCGTGCTCTATTGCACCCAGTGGTACTATGTGTTCTTCCCGCTTGGGGTCAACTTTTTTATGACAGCGCTGGTCAACTACTGCCTATTTCCATTCTTAACAAAACTGGTAGACATTCGCTATTCCTCAGTCTATGGCTCAATATCGGCCATTATTCTCACCTCTATTGCACTGGGAACCAGCACAGGATCGTTTATGTCAAGTTTATTTGTTCATTTCTTTGGTTTCTTTAACTTTATCTTTGGGATAAGTATTGCAATAGTTTGTTTCAGTCCACTGATTCTTATCACACATAAGTACTGGAAACTGTAACGTCATTTGTGATATATTTTACCATCTGGATCAATAGCGGTTAATTTGATTCATCTCTAGGAGCTCCGCTAATAATGAAGCTATTTCAATCCAGTAATGATGAATTGTATGTACATTGGTTGGTTTCAAAGTTTGAGTTAAAGTGATATTTGTATTGTATTGTATTTATTCCACTGTTATAATAAGCAATTATGTACAGTATTGGAAAATAGTTTATAAGGATACAGAACATATTTATAATAATAAATGAATATATTTTTGTCCGATTTACAGAAGACTTTCGTTGTAGGATCGAGGAGCCCATTTCAGATTTTAGATTTACAGGTATAGGAGTTTTGACAATGAAATTTACAGTAAACAATTAACAACATACAACTATTAAATAGCAAAAGTATTGGTAAAATAGTTGTAAAAGTTAAATATACAGAAAAAATAAAAATGAAAATCAACAGTATAATTAATTTTCTTCTTGGAGTAAGTACCCTGTAAGGTCCTGATGTTGGCAACTGGTCTCTTGAACTTATCGCGATCTCGAGTTTAATAGAGAAGATCAAGCTTGTTCCGAGTATTAATACAGGGAACAACTAGTCCGTCGAGATAAACCCCTCCTTTGTCTGCCTCTAGCTCTGCACCCATGAATCTTTCATCCAGCGATACTTTCTCTAAGCGATCTCGTCTCATTGCATTGTGTGCCCTAAAAATTTAGCTGCCTTTGACAAACACTACACATTAGCTTTCTGTTCTCATTAACTCTGCGTAAAACGGTTTTATTTGATGCCATTTCTGTCCATGGAATGTTGAGAAACCTGCGGTAGCATCACATTTCCATTGCCTCCAAAGGCTTTTTCATTTGAGTATTTATTATCCACATTTTGGAAGCGGTATTCCAGTCCTGACCAGATGTAGCATTTCAAATATCTTTTCTTAGTTTTAAGAGTAATGCTTTTCTTGTTAATAAATGCTTTCTTAGTCATGGTAATTGTGCCCTTAATTTCGGTATCACATCTACAGTCACTTGTTAGTATGCTGCCCAGATAATTGAATTGTTACACTTGCTCCACTGCTTGATTGTCGATTCTTAAGTGGCAAGTAGGAGTTATTGCCTTCTTGCCAAAAGCCATAACTTTTGTTCTTTTCTTATTGATATTTAAGCCTCTTTTTTCACTCTCTTCTTTCAAACTGTTTAATAGATTTTCAAGGTTTTCCTCTTATCTGATATAATTATTGTATCACCAGCATGTCAGGTATTCCATTTACAACAAACTTTCCTGTTACAACCATACAGTAAATATTGTTACTCTATGGTTACAACCATTCTTATTATGATTATTTCAGCATAGAGGAAATATGTACAAGTCAGGAGATAAGACACAATCTTGTTGCACCACGTCAACTCGTCAACTGAAATCGGCGTTTTTTGCTTTCTCATAATCGATGAAGGCAACATAATCCTTTTATGACAGTATTCGCATGATAAAAATGGCATTTGTATACCTTTATTTTTCTAAAACCAAATTGTTCCCATCCAATTTCGCTCTGAATTTTATTCCTAATTCTTGCCATTATTATTATGACTCTTTTCGTAACTTGGCTCATCAAACTTATTAAGCGATAGTTATTACATTTTAAAAGGTCTCCTTTCTTAGGCAATGGTATGAAAACTTACTATGTATTTCATTAATAGCAGTCTCATTAACGATATCCAGTAAATCTTTTGAAAAATTTAACAAATTTACTTAGAATTTTATGCATTACTAACAATAGTAAATATTTTATATGCTTCGTTTAAAATAATTGAATGTTTTTTTCTATTACATGAAAATTGTTAGCATAATGAGTATAAACGCTAAGAATCTCTCCAATTTTTTGAATAAATAGTATTCTAGTGTTCATTTGACATTAACCATAAACACAATCCGTTCGTCAATCAATGTGCAGATTATTTCACAATAAAACATTTTGTTGTAATTGCAACTTATATAAAAAATGTTGTCCAATTATGTTTGTCGAAAATCTACTAATAAAAGTATGTATTTTATTTCTAGTGTGATCAAAATAAAAGTAGGTATTTACTTATTTCAAATTTTACACATGCCTATGTATTTTAGAAATGTAAAATATTTTGATGTATTTTTGGTGCAAAATATGGTTACCTTAATTTTTTTAGACAGTTAATTAGAATTAATGCTTCCTTGACTAGGAAGGCTTTATTTTATTGCGAATTTACGATAGATTAAATATCTACATATGTCCACATTATATTAAACATTAAGCTTTGTATAGGTTCCTTTGGTTTCAAAACTCTCTCCTTTGTACTCTCCATATTGACGCATGTATTTCAAAGCTGTGGCTGGACGTTTGGATTCATCCACCGCTATTCCAGCAAAGGGATTGCCTTTTCGCAAAAATTCTTTGACCGTTTTTATCCACTTTTCTATAAAAGTAAAGAACAAATAAAAGCTAATTAACGCTACCATAAAAAGGTCATTACCAGAAATTCAACATGTACTGTTTTGTATATAATTATTAATTATTTTTTAAAGAATTGTCAAGCATCAAAATAAAATAATTCTAAAAATCTTCGAACACTTTATGATGCAAAATTGATATAATCGAAACATTTTTGTTTTGGTTATAAATTTCTCAGATCACTGTGTTTAGTAACTATAAAATGCCTCTTTTATTCAAAAGACCAATACATTTTTACTATTCAATCAAATCTTTATTTGTTTAAGAACACATGGACGGACACATTAAATTAAAGGTGTCATAACTAGTTAACTATTAATTTTTAAACACATGGACTGAAGTGCTACTGTAGCCCAACAGTTTCGAAAAGTCTATTTGCCTACCTGAAACCTCTTCAAAAGTTCCTGCAGTACCTTCGAGTTCAATTGGCATAAGAGATTTTGCTTGTGGATACCGTGAATAGAATTTTCCTAAATCACTTTGAATTCGATGTAACTAAAAATGATTGTAGTTTACAGAATCTGTTTTGTAAAATAGAGAAAGTCGTGAAACAATTCACAAAGAAAAAGTAGTAAAAAACATTCTTAAAATAATTTTTTGTTTTGTATTAAATACAGTTGATTTTACAATACTAAACTTTTTACTTAAAGATACAATTTAGTAGAATATACGTTTGTGGAATTTTCTTTTTAAATACATCAATCTATAAATTGTATATTATGCAAAAGATGTTTTTTTTCAATTATATATTTTGTTCAGAAATGCAGTAACTTACTCGACTCATAATTTTTTTGTCAAGAAAAAACTCCATCATTTTAAACATTATGTCCATAACCACAGGTTCTTTATAGTAAAAAGTATCTTTGATACGAATAGGATAGGCGTCCTAAAAATAAAAGGTACAATTATTATACTAATTGTAAATCATGTTTAAAAGACTTTAGGTGATCTTAAACTAACAATAAATTAGCAGGCCCAGAATCAAAGGCCATTTCCTTATTGACAGAAAAAGTGAGACGACTGAAAAGAGCCAATAAAGGCAACAATGCTAACAAATCAAGCACGAAGGAATTATCACTTACGTCAAACAAAACTGTGCTTTATGGCTTGCAGAGAACGGGACACTGGACAAAATTTCCCAACATTATTAAACAAACCTTCATCGCTTATTCTTAACTTTGAGAATTCCTATAATGACCGGAAGAGAACGCTCCCAACAAACTTCGAACATCATTTCTCTTAGAAGCCATTCATTAGAAATGAACAAAGCTTAGTGGACCGACCATGGATATCCCCAGTTCAATTAAAACGAAAGATAATACAGAAAAAGTACAAAGAAACTCCAAGGAAACCACAGCAGTATCCTGAACCTAGTTGACTTTACTAACTACTACGACACGTCAAAATATTGAACTTGGACATTACGCCCAACTGTTTTGACAATGGATTAATGCTTGCTTATTGACTGGAAAGTGAGACTCACAATCGGTAAATCATCTAACAAAAATATAGAGTGACCGGAAAATGCATTAGTTTTAAATAAAAAGAAAACAAAGCGACTATGAGAAAAGTAATCTTATGAGCTATATTAAAATTGTGTGAAACTTTTCGAATTATTGCTCCAATACTTTTCTCAGACTCATTGTTTTTTCTTGATAAATTTATTATAAAAGACGTATTTTCCGGTCACTTTACACAACAATGACTGAAGGTGTGTCTCATCTTTTATTGGTACGAGTATTTCTTCTCATTTGTATAAATATATAGCAGAACTCATACGGTAGTACTTTTCTCTTGGTTGGCCACTTTAGTCCATTTTTTTCAAATCAATCTTTTATTGGAAAAGGGAAAAAGTGATTGAGTACAATATAACTTCTACAATTAACCTGCCAAATTGTAGCCATCTTTTTGAAATGTGTCTTGTTTCCCCAGGCACTTAATTGCTTCATTCCAACTCCATCCATATTAGCGAACCCCATTTGGCCATGTGTCTGAACCCGTTCATTAGCAATCAAACAATCAAATATTCCAAACATTATAGGAAGAACCGTTTCAAACGGTATTTTTTCTGGATCCCACAATTCTACAAACAACAACAACAAAATTTAATTGTTAAATATTGAGAAATTAAAATATAAAATTTTATTTTAAAGAACATTAAAAGCATTTAAATAGAGCACGCTAGATAGATTATTGGGTCAAAAGTGTATAACTCTTACTTGGAACGTAGAGGATCGTAAGTGGCATATCTCCTACATGCCCTAAACAAATGTTTTGTCTAAAAATAATCAAAATTATATACAAATTAGTTACTGATTACCAAATCAAATTTTAATAAAAATTATAAACAATTTAACGACGTTTCTTTCAAATCATATTACTCAAAACTAACTGATCGAACAATGATGGAATTTTCAAGCATCGCCTCACTGTATTATGTTATGTATTTAGGAAATGGGAATGATAAAGGAAATCAACAATTCGGAATGGTTTTTAAATTCAGACGTATATATATTTAAATAAAAACAGTTTAGCAATTGACAATCCATAAAAAAAACTTTAAATTAATCATTAGTGGACATACTGTGATGGTATTCAATACACTGGGGAGATTAATATATTCTATGTTTTAAATTATTGTATTTTTCACAAAAATAAAATTGTCTAAATGAATATATTATTCTGAATTTTATTTTAGAATTTGGGTCACGTTTATTTGTTAGACCAAATGATTTATTCGGCCAATTAACTTGGCCTTCTGATTTATTTCTATTTGAGATTTGTCTTTCAAATAAATCTTTCCAAATTGTAGGTTCATATCGAATCTCATCTCAAATGGTGCTAACAGTTACCTAATTACATAATATGACCTGATGGTTCGGGTGAAAAACTTGACCTACCTACATATGTAACTGCGGATGCATGAATACAGGGTGTCCCAAAAGTAACCGAACCGCAAACTTAAATAAAATTAGTATTTAGCATGAAATTTCAGTGGAAACGTGCCAGAAAGTATGTCGCAGTGTTGTCAAAAGATGTAGTGATTGTATTGAAGTTCAAGGTAGACATTTTGAACATTTGTAAATACTAAGTATACCTATTGATTTTTTTGTTTTTGATATTTAATTTTTATTTAAGTTTGCCGTTCGGTTACTTTTGGAACACCCTGTGTCACTCTCCATTTTTGGTTGAGAAGCAGGTAACAAACTGCTTGTTTGATTACAACTGACACAAGCTAGCTACCCCCTTGTTACTAAACACGATTGGCTGTGAGTGCCAAATCGTGTATCAAACAAAAACTTTAATTATTATAAACAAAATTGAAGTTGTAAAGAGAATACTAAATTTTAATAGTCTTTTCACCGTCATCTATGTTGCTTTTATTAGTTGTTTTAGTTTAATGTATGTACATATTTAAAGAAGCGTTATTAATTTAATCAAAGTTGTTTAGCTACTTCAGTTGACATTAGACAGTTGGTTGTCAGTAGATAGATTGATGCAGACAACAATGGCTAATTCTGAGTGCTTAAACTACATTAGGTATTACATGACTAAATATACCTAAAATTATGTGTATGTGTAATAATTCTATTAAGGGGTGCGTCAGAAGTCTTAAAACGATATTTGAGGACATTTGAAGATTGGGGAAGTATTCTAGAGATATCAGAAGATTAGGACGGTCTTGTGATACTTTAAATGGTTACATGCAGTTTATGACTATTGACTATTTCGAGAAATGACCTCCCAGGACATTTTTAAATGCCTCTAGAAATTTATTTTTAATTAACTATTAGAAGTACCTTAATTTAAGTACTTCCTCTACGATGGGATCATCGGGATCAATCGGCTTGAACCACTCAGGAAAACCTTGTTTTGCTGACGATCGTACTGTACAGAAATTGTCCAGGCGTTTCTGAGCTTTGCTGTGATCAAATTTGGCAACACGTAAGAATCGAAGCAAAAATTCATCATCTGTAAAGGAAAAAAACCTTCATAATTCTTATCCCATAGGTAGGTACATATGACACGGGAGATAGAAAGTTATCTTTAGATGGGAAATGTCTTTCAACTATTTTGTAAACTAATTTTTTTTCAGATTATGTCCCTTTATTCGCTAATTTTCTAATACAGATTGGTTGATATTTCAAAGAGGTAAATTGTAAATCTGCAGGTAAATGCAATTAATTTTTACTATTGATTATTAAAATAAAGTTGAACTGAAATTTGTTACAAAAGTGTCTGCATCAAATATTTATTGAGTTGATGATTAGATCAGAGATAAAATGTTCCTGAATTAGATAAATTAAATTAATACAGGGTGTTCATTAAGTTGCACTACACTTAGTAAAAATAATGTACAAAATGTTACTACAAAGAAAAACTGTCTGAAATAGTAATTAATACAAATGAAACATACAGGAGAGCATAATCAATCACTAGTTTCCCCTTCCATAAACACCAATCTACAGCAGGTGCTGAAAATGATGTCCTGCCTGATCTAAGCACACTTGAACACGGCAAATTTTGTTATCAATTACTCTATTGAGTTCTTTACGAGTGATAACACCAATTGACGCAGTAATTGCAGTCTTCAACTCATCAATTGTTGATGGGTTATTTCAGTAAACAATTCCTTTAAACTTACCCCACAGATAAAAGTCTAATGGAGTTAGTTCAGGACTTCGTGGAGGCTATAGGGGTTTTGAAATAAGTCGATCTTGAAACACTTGTCAAAGATAATTCATTCTTTTGTTCAAAGTATGTGCTGTCGCACAATCTTGTTGAAAATGGCATGTTTGTAATTCATGATTTGTGAGTTCATCGATAAAAGGCTGTACAATTTCGGAAATATAGACATCACTGTTGACATTTGCTTGAAATAATATTGATAACAAAATTCGCCGAGTTCAACTGTAGTGCAACTTAATGAACACCCTGTTTAAGTTCCTATCCTTACCTGTAGGGCAGGTTAAATGTTTCATAGATTTAACCCAACGACGAAAACTTTCGATATGGGCGTGAACTGTTTCTGGGTCTTCGTTTAGCTCCCTTTTTACCCTCTCCAAAGTTTCTGCATCCATATGATCATAAGTGTATTTTTTGCCTTCAGACGACGCCATATTGAACAAAATATTCTGATTAAAGAAAGTATGTAGAAATTTATGTGCTACTACAAATTAGCTACCTTTTTATTTAATATCTGAGCATTAAAGGTCGCTATTATTTTAACTAAGAGTGCATTGGTTGCTAGTGTGCTTGTGAATAAACAGAACATATTCCATTGAATTTGCTTTTTCTATTGCATTAATAGGTATACTAACACTTACTAATACTACAATCCAAATTATACATTGTTTAATATTGTCGTCGTATTTCACTGTAACATCGACAGTCATGGCCTAACGACTTGATTGAACATTAAAATTCAGATGACAGAAAATATTGACAAACCATTTGGTCATTTTATAACCTCAATTATTGAAGCTATTAGAAATCAAAGATTACACTGAAAAAGTAACCCGTGATGTGACAGTAAAACAGCCTTATAATTTGGTTAATCAATAAATATTTTGTTAATGCCAATTTTTATCTATATATAGTCCATACCGAAAAAAATGTCCGCCTTCCAAGTAAACATTATATTAAGTAGTATTTACGCAATAAATAA
>JAUYWI010064309.1:0-26828 GCA_034780595.1 Parotoplana pacifica
CCATCATCTATTATTATAATTTCAGTAATTTCAATAAGACTTTTATTTAGTCAATTTCTTTAAAATTTAAAATTTTTGTCTTCAAATAGACTTAACATTTTTTGGACATTAAAATATGAACTTTTTATTAAAAACTTCTAGGAAACTTTAAGGAAGTTTCATATCAGAAATTTCCTTATACTACCTTCTGGGAAACTTTAAAGAAGGTTCATATGGGAAAGTTCGCTGCAATAACTTCTGGGAAACTTTACAGAAACTTCACAGATATTGCGCAAAGTTGGGGACCTCAGGGAAGTTTGACGGAATGTTCGCAGAAACTACCTGTGTTACCTGGGTAGTAATGAAGACATTACTTAGATAATGAAATATACATTCTTTCTAAAATGTCTTAAATAACATTTACAATGGTGTCTGCATTCGCAAAATCCAACGAGTAAAGTCCAATAAACTCATCCTGAGGATTCAAATCACTATCCACCCATCGTAAGCAGAAGACCAGCTGAGATACATTTGATACGTTGGTTATTTCGACGACCTTAATCGTGCCGAAATCCGTGCTTCTTATTTCCGCTGCGACATCTCTGAGTATTCTTAATGTCATAACTTTTAACATTTCATTTTGAATCTCATGCTTTACTTGCTCTATAATTTGCTGATTACGTTTCATCCCCTCTATCATGATAGGATTGTCCTCACCACGTCAAAGTAAAATTGAGTAAGTGTCCATTGAAATCACCAGTTCCGTCTCCACGAAGTGGTAACGCCTGTCTAGCTAGGAAACAAATGTTGGAAAGTATTTTCAACAAGGCTTGTCTGGCAAATGATTTTTTCATAGCATGTTCCGAGTCAAGTTGCTCACCCGCATCCTCCTTTGTAATAATATCCGATCCACCTATTTTTTGATGAGCTGCAAATCCTCGTTCCTTCACTAAAGCATCCTTCCAATTTACGTATCTAGTTGCGATAAATGTTGGTTCGTCAAAGACCCCTTATTGTAGGCTCGTATACACATGTGGCAGAAAGCTCTATCTTTAGATTCATCGTAGTGAATCCAAAGGTAAGTTTCAGAGGACTCAACGTTCGATCTTTGTCTTGCCAAACTTTCGTTTTTTGGCTGGTTTGGAGCATCACCAATCTCTGGAATTTTCGTTTCGACATCGCAATGATAAGTTATTATAAAAGTTCTTGTAAAATCTGCTCAAGTCATTGACCTCTATGCGAAACTGCTCGAACGTGAATAAGCATAGTAGGTATTATGACAACGTACACTCTATTTTAAGACTGCAGCAATTTCTAGCCGTGCACTGTGTCTGTTTCTTATTGCAAATATCCCCTCATTGTTGATTAGGAAAATTCAATAGCGTATGAATATCGTAATAGGTAATATAATATGCAGACAATATAGGCATTACTAAAAGTGATAATTAGCATTAAATTACCAATACCATATTTCACATTAATTTTTAAAAATCTTTTTCAAAAAGTCGTTGGGCGGTGGAAGCCGGCGCCCCGCAACGGCCATGCTTTATAAATTAAACAAATTTGGGGAGAATATGCAATCTTGTCTAACACCTCTTTGGATCTTGGAATATTTGCTGACTTCACCTTAAATCCTTAGAACAGCAACTGTTTGTTTTCAGTATAAGTTTTTTATAATTTGAAAGTCTTTACCATCAATATCAAGGGTTTGGAGTATATCGAAAAGTTATTCATGTTGTACTTTGTCAAAAGGTTTTGTATATTCACTGAAACAAATGTACAAATCTTGTTGCATTTCGATCGCTCTTTAGGCTAGGATTCTTAGCATAATTATAGCATTTCTAGTTGCTTTTTCTTTTACGAAAGCCACACTGAACTTTTCTTAAAATAAGTTTAGTATTAAAACTTTCAGTGTTAAATTTATTGAAACGAAAATCAAAATTTTCATGCGAGACAAAAATATTAGCATATCTAATGAATTGACTGTAAAATAAATTATAACGAATAACTGTCAATACAGTCAAAGAATAGCATGTTTACAACTTTTTTGAAGGGAATTAAGTCAAATTTTGCCATTCTCTAAACAATCACATTCACTTATTTTGGGAGACAATTTGATCAACACCTGCCTCTAAACATTCAAAAGAGAGACTTCCAAAAATTGTACACAAATTTATTAAATAGATCAATTTCAGCTAAACTTTTAAATGTAAATGAAAAAGATATTTATTATGTATATACTGAATATTTTTGCCAATTCATATCAGAGTAATACAAATGGTCATGAATAAAAGATTACAAGCAATTAAAATTTTACGCAGAAGGGTTAGGGTGTTGTAAAATTCGGTAGAGTGTTAGAGGTGTGGTTAATTATGATGTCAATTGTTTCAAGACGTGGGACATTAGTAAATAAAGAGCTAACGTCGAATATGTCATATTACAGCTAGATTCTGAATTTGAGCGGCGAAATCAAATGAGTCTTTCACGGAAAATGTTCATAGTGATTGTTCTATGGGAGAGAAGAACGTGGTACAACCATTGAGCCAGTTTATGACGGGGGAACCTAACCTAGACAGGATAGGACAAAGAGGGCAGCCAGTTTTATGGATTTTCGGGAGGCCACAGAGAGGAGGAGTGTTACTACCTGTTGAGTGAAGGATTTAACTTGCTGAGCACTAATAGATTAGGTAAAAGCGAGGTTAGAGATTACAGAATTCATTCGAGCGGAGCGTCTAAATATTTATGTTGTAGATTCATCACAAATTTTGAAGTATCATTCAGAATGTTATTCATTTTCTTGAGAATCACACATCTACGACCCTTCTCTGGGTGGTAGATCACAATGTCTTTGTTTTTTTAATAGCAGATATATGGTTGGGAGTGAGACTGTTATTGGGAATCTTAGTTTTCTGACTAAATCACACTTGAGTGTCGAGACATCAGACAAAGAGGTTGGAGATAGGTCATTCGGTTGATGGAAAAGTAACTCAAATTCTGAGTCTACTGATTCTTCTGGTTGATTGTTTGAATGTATTAAAATTATGTATTATATAATACATGTTCCATACTATGATCCATGTAACGTTTAAATATTGTATTCATTTATTAGTATTTTATATTTAGAGTGTTGGAGGATTTTTACACTGTACAATAAATGTAAAACTGTAGTATGTATATCTAAATCAGTTTAAACAAGAAAAATGCTGTAAACTCATGGAATTGCTTATTATTCTATACCTACTGCTTAATATGTAGATTTACTTCTACATACTTAAACCAAACAAAATAGTTACAAAGAAATATCGAAAAAATAAATTGTTTAGTAATTGTTGAATTTTTCGATAGCTAGAATAGCTTTCTCGATTTCAGATGGAAAACTAAAATATAAAATGTTGATCAGGTATTCATAGCAGCCACCATCACCCAATATAACTAAAATTGACCACAGAAGCTAATTTTAACGGTCCGACAGTTCGGTTGAAGTTGTAGAAACACACAGTTTCAGATAGAAAACTACTAATATGCGTCTTTAACGATAATCTTATTAGACTATGACCTTATAAATAAATGCCAAATATACTCAAATTTGACAGACCGACTGATAGTTTGAAGTACCCATACCATCTAGAACCACCTAGTTTTCGTTTTTAGATGGATAACTACAGTACCAACGGTGGGTTATAAATATCCCACTTGTATAATTTCACTGGCATTTAATTTTCAGTATGAATATATAAAGATGCAATCGGGTAAGCAAATTGAAAAAGAAATAATATTTTTTGGTAGTGTCTATAAATGACTTTTGCTGTATTTATATCGATTTTCTTATTTTTCATGAAAAATGTATAGTTGTTAAAATGCAAAACAATAACAAGAAATATGGTATTGGACCCTCCGCGGTGAGTTTAATTATGCCAAATTTGACGATGTTTTGGCTTCCTTTGTATTTTGCTAGAAACTTTGGCATTCCAATCACCCATCAGGAGGATTGTCTAGAACGTCTTGCAGTGTCATAGAAGCTGTCTATCTCTTTCTCTTCAGCATCTATAATTGGATGTATGTTACGTTTGAAGAGTGATCATTCATTCTCAAGGAATTAACTCTGTCACTGACAAGTTTGTATCCCGGCACAATTTTGAAAGTGTCGGTCAACTAAAAAGCCAACTCCAGTAATTTTGGATCACATTCTTTGGCTGAATAGAATGTAGTAGTTCCATTTTCCATTGCTAATCTGTCTTGGTCTAACCACCAATGTTCTGAAATTCCTAGAACCCTGACTACACATCTCGTCACATCAACCGTCACAATTCTAGTAGTTATACAACACTATTGATATGAGACATTTAAACAGACTGTGAGAAGATGTCAAAGATTTAGATAAGAATCAAGATGGTTTATTGGCCATAATATTGCAAAATATTTTACTGTCGGTATTAAGCTAATAATTCATTTATCATAATAATAATAAAACTATATTTCTATAGCGCCTTACAAGCATGGAGCTTCTCAAAGCGCTCATGGCTATCTGAAGTATAACTCCAACGAATGTCTTCCAGCCTGCGGGTCTCACCTTCTGACATTACATCATTTTAAAATTGGCTTGTATGGTAACAATGGTAACAATCTTGAAAAAATAAACAAAGTGATTTCCCATTGCCTAGTTTGACAGTGTTTGTATCGGAACACCATCCCTAGCTAGCTGGCCGTTGGCTCTCAGAAGAGCTCCTCGCCCTTTGATAGAAGGTGTTGTATTTAATCCTACTGGGTGTTGCTAGCCACCCTCCTCACTACACCAGATTGAGGTTTTGGAGCCGGTTTAGTCTCCGACGGCCCGAGCATGGAACAGGTAGCACTGGTTTACATGATAATGATTGTCTAATTTTCTTAGAGAGAGAAAAGGTTAAAGTACCTACCTACCTACCTATCTTTGTATTTTGTATCTGACTTGTTTATTTAATATAATAATACTTGTAGAAAACTTTTAAGATATATTGGTTGGTCATACATGATTAAATAAGATGAATGTTTTAGACTTACAGGCGCCAGATGAAAAAGTTAGAACAAATAAAGACCGATGTGATATTTGTATATAATGTTCAGCTTTATTTTAACGTTAGCTGTTTTGTTAGTATTTGCTAAACAAATGTGACCCTATTTTATCAGCTGAGTTACCTACCTACTGTAAAAATTTTATCAGCTAGCTACTAGTATAACAATCGACAATACCTTGAATGAAGTAATTAGTAACTCGCCGACCTTTGAATTTCAAATCAGCTTGTCAAACATATTATTTATCACAATTGAACTTACTACATAGTATTAATTCTAATAAAATTCTTTTCTTGTTTTTAGCTAACTACCGACTAAAAACTTATATTAAGCAGGCTGTACAACTAAAGGTAGATATAAATCTCTATTGATTGGAGATATTTAAATAAATTGTGAGCAGATGCCACAGAGTCTGATAAGAATCAAGATTGTCTATTAGCCAACCCTAAATGCATAATGTGTAAATTATTTTATTGTCGGTAGGTAAGCAAAGAATTCATTTATGTGTAGGTTCATGGCTATCTGCAATTTAAGTCTAAAGATCGTGACAGTAGAAGACAAAACAAACTTCAGGCTGAAGGTGTTTTTTTATTTGGTTGAAATAGTGAATAATTAATTTTGTACAGGAACTTAATTATTGAAATTAGTCAAATTTCATTGTGCTAGGTGGTAGCTATCTTTTTTATTAGTTGTGTAAAGCTGAACTTCAGTCATATTTTAGAATAACGTAAGTTATTAATGTGTTTTTAAATTTAGTAATTTTCTATGTTTAGTTATTCAATAATTGAAGCTCATATATGCACAAAATCAGTGTTTTTATACACGTATTCCTTCTAAAATGTAAGAAACATTGAAATATGAATTCAGGAGCGCCGGAACTGGGGGTGCCCGGGGGTGCTGAGCACAACAATATTTTGTGGGGGTGCTCAAGTATGGTTGAGCACACCCAATAATTTGGATTACCTAATTAAACTTTAATAAATTTGTATCTGAAGACATATTTTCTACTTTTCTTTATCCATAGAATTATAGAGAACTTTAAGTACTCTATAATTTTATGGATAAACCTACAAAATATTTATATGTGAACATTTAATAATAGGTGAAGTTGCAGGTGGGATTGCAGCTTTAATGTCCAAATTTAGCACATACTTTGGTCTCAAACTGTCTCTGCATATATTTACCTCTGTCGAGGAATTGGCAACAACTTTACAATCGGAAAAGGTATCTGCTCAGGTTGCAAGAGAAGCGTCGATGACGACAGTCAGCTATTATCAAAAGCAACGTGAAGACGCTAAATTCGACACATAATATGATCAAATCGTTTTGGACTCTGCGGAGTTGACAAATCCGCCAACACTGCCACGATACAAAAAAAAGACCACATAGAATAGATGATGGTAAACAATCAGTAATGTTTGAATCGCCAAAGCATTACTTCAGGCAACAATACTACGAAGCTATTGATTTAGCGATTGGGGAACTTAACAGGCGATTTGATCAAAGGTCCCTCAGCAATGCAATTGAAATTGAAAAAGTTTTACTTACCTCTGCCCATGGCAACTTTACACCCTTGTCTGTTGATTTATCTTTACTCAATGAAATTGACAAAGAAAAGCTGATTATTCAACTGTAACTGTTGCACAACTTTGTGAGGAGTATGGATCCGCCCATGATTTCTCTCAAATCTCTCAAATTGTTGCCTCTTTTAATACGTCGAAAGTAGGAAAAATAATGTTTACTGAAATAAACACACTGCTCAGAGTCTATCTTACTCTACATATAACTACTTCAACCGCTGAACGTTCCTTTTAAGTATTGCGCCGTTTGAAAACCTATCTTAGAAATATGTACAGTGGGGCAGGAGAGGATGATCAACTTGTTGATATTCCATGTGCACAAGAATCGAACTGAGCGTTTGAACCTTCATGACATTGCAAATGATTTTGTTGGACTTAATGACCGCCGAAAACAACGGTTTGGTACATTCACAAAATAAAATTTGACACATTTCAATTTCAACCATTTTTATATAGCTACTGTAGTGCTGCATATCAAGAATTTCTAAAAAATTGGCCATATAACATTATTGACTATTAATTGTTTATTAAAATACATATGTATAAAAACACAACCAAATTACCATATTTCTAACTTTAGTACTAATTAATGCACAATAGTACATCTATTAGTAAAATATTCGCTTTGATTATTAATACAAAAACATACTTAGGTATTTATATAATACCGTATTTATCCACAGATAAGACGCATTGAAAAGTCTCAATTTAAAAACCCGAATTAGGGTATGTGTACTATACGCCGAACATACATTTACTCTAGACATTATATTTTATTTTAATTTTGAAAATTACACATTGTACTTGTAATTTCAACAGCAATAACACACTATTGCCCTTTTACTCTATTCTATTTTTTTATTTATACAAAAAGTAAGCCAAATTACGTAAAAAATAGTTTATAGTTAAAGTACCGATTTCCTATTATATATTTTCAAAATTTGGGCACCCCCAATGTTCAAAACGTTCCGGCGCCCCTAGAATAGAAACTCATGTTTACCAAATTTAAGAAAAGTGTATGTATAGAGTCAATGCTATTGCTATTATTACATTTATTTTGATAACATTAATTTTTATTGAAAAGAAAATGGTTAGTGTCATCAATTAAAATTAAGTAGAAAAAAAACGGTTAGAAAATTGTTTATCATTTTCTTTCTAAACTTTAAATGATAGTCTAAATGGTAAAATAAGTAAGATAAAAAAGAAGTATTACAGACAATTCTTAAATTTAAATGAAAATATTTTGGAAATCTATAAGGTGATATTTAATGTACAAAAAAGGTAATATAATAAAACCAAAAGGCTGTTCTCAAATTATATGTTAACTTCCTTCTGTAATTTGACATAGTTGGAGACCATGTAAGACATTTATATCAATTTATCAAATTATTTTTTCTAAATATGCATTTCCTCAGACATAAACATAAATAAAGCTACGTTTTTAAATTATTCAAAATATATCTAAACTATTTTATACAAAATATTTAATTAGTTAAAAGCGTTTCCATTGTGAAATGTAACTATATACATCATATTTGTTACGTATTTCAATCTTTGAAGCTTAATAAAACTCAAAGTATACATAGAAAATCAAAGAAACGAAAAAGCACATTTTATATGATCATTTAAAAGGTATATTGCAAATTTCACTTCTATACCTTTGTTTCAATTTTCTTGTACTGACCATTGTACTAACTTCAGCCACTCCTCAGTGTGTACATATTGTGTAGTAAGATAGATACGACGTTATTTAAAACAATAGAGCAAGCAAAACATACCGCATGCATTGGTTTTAATAATCTAGATTTTTGTATACATTATTTGTTGTTAGTTCACTAGCAATTAAATCACAAAATCTTTAATATTACTATAAATTAATACATTAGTTAATTAAATATGATTCTTAAATGTTGTGCATCTGGATGTACTTCTAACTACGATTATTGTTCAGTTATTCGATTTCCAAAAGATCAATTTGAAAGCTAAAGGTAACTCAGAGCAATTCCCGGAGAAAATATACCTGAGTCGAACTATACAGTAGTCCGTGAAAAACACTAGCCTCCTGTTTAGTCAACTGTTATCGATTGCTCAGATGGTAGAAAATTGAATGATTCAAATTGCCAACGTCGTCAAAAACATTTACTTATGACACTGTATATGCTACTATTCATACGTTTTGTGGTTTAGTAGATGTGACTCAATTTTTCCTCCATTCTATTTCACGTTTTGTGATGCTTAATAATTTTCTTACCAATCCTGTCGAAAAGGCATTTAACAAACTTCGCCAGCGATCTGTGGAAAGATTGACAGACTCCCAGATGAAAAGCTGGAATTTACAAGCAATTCTGAAATCTGTGAATAAAAAGATAAAGTATGTACATATCAAAGGAGCCATCATCACCTTCATTAACTATATCAAGATATTTGATAGCGTTAGCCACAATTAACTCTGAGAAATCTTACTAAGGTTTCGTTTCCCCACTCATATTATCAATCTGGTGAAGGTACTCTGTCATATACAAACTGCAAAGATTAGGTGAAATAATGATCACTCTGAAGTGTTTCTGTCGACAAGTTGTACGTCAGGGATGTATTTTATCACTCGACTTTTGTAGTATGTACACTTAACAGCTTATGGGGAAGCAGAAATTGAGGAGTTTTGCACACTCGTGAATCGATATCACTGACATGCATTCACTTTAATGAATAATTCTTCTCTTCTGCTCTGTACCATATATTAGGTATATTGTGCTTCTCTAATAAAACACACAACGTGTATTTCAAGAAGTTAGTCATTCTTTCTATCTTCATTGGTGACCCTGACAATATCAAAGATAATTATGGGAAACAGCGACGCACCCACCATTCAAAGTTTGGCGATCAATATCGCACCATTCTGGCCAGTGGATCCTATCTCTGGTTTCACCATGTCGAGGCTCAGTTTGCATCGCTCAACAGTACACTACATTGTTGGTTCGCTGGCTCCTCAGATTTCCAAGGAAGTTTAAGACAACTTTATTATGATTCTAACATTCAACCCTAACGATATATTGAAAGAGAATCTAGTAGCCGGTACATTTCTTATGCAGTCACAACGGAAGCAAAACTTATGTCACTCAAAGCTTTAGGAGATCAGCGTCCTTAATAATTTCTATGAAGAATGGAACATTTGGCAAAACAAAGATATCTCAGACGACTTGATCATATGACTCGTTTCCTCATTGCAACTCAACTCATCCTCAAGGTGTACCCAGTATTTCAACCTTGCTGATGCTTTGGCGACCGTTTCAACCAACACAGAATCAGCTTCCGTTCCAGATGAGCCCGCCCCTCCGCTATGAGGTGGTGGATGTTCAAAGACAACTACTTAGAGAAACGAAGCAACCTCCAAGGTCAATATCCAATCTTGCTGATACCACGTGAAGTTCGGCATTAATGCCAAAAATTGTCAGCATCCATGATTGAAGTCAGGAAACGAGGTTATCTGTCACTAAGGGCGACCAGTGGATCGTGATATCACAGTCGTCTAACTATCGTCAAGGATCACTGCACTGGTTATCGTTATTTGCTGGACATGATGCAGAACTCAGAGTACTGCCGACAGCAAACGGTGACAGAATGTTCTAGTTGAGAAATAAATCATTGAAAGCAGCTAATTGTTCACACATCCCTACATACGTTACTTACCCGATCCTTTATGTAGACTTTTTCCTCGAAATCGGTCTGCTCATCGAATCAAAGAAGTACGGCTCTATATCTATAGGAAGTATGCCGTTTGAGGCGTTAGGTTTGAACCGCCTTCATATACCAATTAACAAATATTTGAAGCTTCTTCACTAGTTTCCTTCGCTTAATGCTCCGGAGTTGAATAATTTGAAGCCGAAGCACAACTTCCAACACGGCATCATAACAAACATCGTCCGAACTTCGCTGGAGCCAGCTGATTAGCCCCTGATAAGCTAACATTAGCAAAGAAGGAGTTCGCAACTCTATAGCAACTTGGCATTGTCCGACTCTCTTCCAGTAGCTGGGCGTCTCCACTCCATTGAACATGGTTCCAAAAACATCCTGCGATTATCGATCTTTCGGAGATTACAAATTCCTCAATGATATCACCACACCTGATCGGTATCCCATCCCGTATTTGCAAGATTCCGGTACATCGCTTCAAGGAAAAAACAATATTTTCGAATAGAGATTTCGTCAGAGCGTATAATCATATTCCTGTACACGAGGAAGACGTACCAAAAAAACAGCCACAATTACCCTTTGGACTTTTCGAATATCTCAAAATGCCCTTACAGCTACGAAAATCAGCCTAAACATTCCAGTGATGTATTCACGAAGTGTGCCGATACATGCCCTTCGTTTATGTGTATTTAGTCGATATCCTGGTCCCTAGTTAAGACGAAAACTAACATGAAATTATCTACGAAGTCTTTTTGAAAGCCTAATCCAGTACGGTCTCATCATCAGTTCAACCAAGTACGAATGTAGAGCCCGTCAGCTTCAGATTATTGGTCACTACGTCAACGAAAAGGGAATATCGCCATTCCAGGATAGAATCGACGTGTTCCTATTCCTAAGAGCAAATCAACATTCGCGAATACCTTGGTTTACTAAATTACTACCATCAAATCATTGCCCATTGTCCTGAGGTTCTTCACCCACTTTATGCGCTTCTGAAGGGCGAGAAGAAATGGTTTTGGACATATGTCTGTACAGAAGTTTTAAGCAAATCCACAGAGGCCTTGCAGTGTGCGACCTTACTAGCTCATAGTTGTTCTACTGCCCCCATGCGCATCTTGGTAAACACACTCAATATAACAGTCGCCGGCGTTCTCGAGCAACTTCACGATGACTAGTGGACGCCTTTTTCCTCATCTGGTAAAGAGAAGAGTCTTTCACATGTGCACTGATCATAATGAGCCCTTGACCTTCGTCTTAGCCAACAATTTAGATAAATGGACTCCTCCACAAATACGACAATTCTCCTGCATTTCAGAGTTTATTACATATTTACATAACATCAACGTCGAGAACAAGGTGGTTGCAGACGCCGTCTCTTGAATCCACAAAATTGGAACAACCCCGTCACCAACTCTCGATGACGTCAAATTTCCCAATGAGCAGCATAGCGATCAAGCCACTCAAGCACTTCGTTCAGCAACATTTCGCTCCAGTTGACAGAAATTAAGTTCCATCCTGATCTGCCGCCTATGTTGTACAATATTGCTCAACAGGTACCTCGCCCAGTGCTACCCCTTTCGCTCGCTATGTCGTGATTTATTACGCAACCCGAAATTGGACTCGGGCCTCACCAAATGCCAACAGACAAAAATACATCTCATACGAAAAGTCGATTTCCAAATTTCTCCATTCCAAAAAGATTTTTAGAGCACATCCACATCGACATTGTAGGACCTTTACCAAATTTTTGAGGTCATTTATATCTGTTTACCATTGTCGATCGATTCTCAAGATGGCCAGAAGCCATCCTCATGGCTGATATTACAGCAGAAACCTGTCCGAAAGCTACTTTTTGGATGGATAGGTCGATTTGGCACCCAGTCACCATAATATCAGAAGGAGGACGGCAGTTTATCCCCGAGTTATGGTCTACACTTCTTCGCCTCCTCGGTATTCAACTGAATCAAACAACTTCATATCATATTCAATCAAATGGTCTCGTCGAACGGATGAACCGACAACTCTAATGGCACGACTGAATAATAATTCGTGGTATGATCAACTCCCCATAGTACTAGTCGGTATGAGGACAAGCATTAAAAGAGCATCTGAACTTCTCAACGGCCCAATTACTTTACGGAACAACACTACACGTTCCTAGAAAATTCCTTGCTCCAATAACAACCGACACCAGCAGAACAGTTCAAACTCCAGCTGCAATAACATATGGCAACACTCAACCCATCATCAACCTCTACTCATAGAAAGCGTTGTTTCTTCACTCCAGGGAATTTTGAAATCTGCTACACATGTTTTCGTCCGCCATGATGCCCGAAGAGCCAGGAAAGGCTTCCCCCGACCGTCATCAAGCGACTTTCCTAACCAACAGTCTAGGTGAGGGCGGTACCAATGCAGTTCGCCGCCGGGTGGTACCGGGAGGGCTGGCCCCATGTAGCACTCTTAGCTGGTTCATCTTCAGAATGGGTTTTGACTTTCACTTCTTTTGGGAAATGTTCATCAGCTTCAATTGCTTCAAATCCAAATTCAGAGTTTGCTACAATTCGAACAACTTTGTCGTCTAATAGATCAGCTGTACGACAAGGCACGGAAGCAGATAATCTCTTTGTAAATTTAAGAAGCAAATTCAGTATTTGTGCCAACCTTCAATATATAATTCAATAAACTCTGCATCAATGTAATCCACATTAGAAGGAGAAAAATGCACAGTTTTAAACAAATATCTAGAACACATACGCATAAAATTGCTTACCAATATAAGATAAGGAATTAATGATGCCAAAACCTGGGTAATGGCGAGAAATCTCTTCTTTTATAAAACAATGAACTGAACACTCACCAGCTTAAAGCTTTGAAGATAGTCAAAGCTTCATTATAAAAAGGTGACAGCTTGTATATTGCATTAGACGAGGAGCACGAAAAAATTGAGAAATGTGAGAGATCTATTTGTTCTGTTTCTGTGTCATCTAATGGCATAGGTGCCGTCAACACATGTTTGTTGATAGCTTCAACATTCTCTTGGCATTCAGCTTCAGTGTCTGCTACAAAAACCTTGAACAAATGATGAAGATTTAGCTTTGAATTTTGCCATGTATTCAATTTAACAATATGGCAAACTGCATATCGCCACCATATTCTTACCATTCGACTACCTCTAATAGAAAATTGCTTCCATTGAATAATTTCTTTGATAATGTGTGAACGTCTACTGCCTATAACACATAAATCTGTTAAATCATCAAAAGATGATCTACCTCGACGAATATTCATACAGCTGCATTGAATACCAAAACAACATGAATGAATGAAGTGATGGCAAGTTGTGATCAATAAAACACAATCAGAAAGTGGAACATTTCCTTTGTCACTTACTGCCAGCCACTAATCTTAGAGAAAATGGGTGTATGTGGATTGGTCTGTTGCAGTTGTTAACATTATGGCAACTGCAATATGTGGATCACCAGTATTCAAACCAGCCACTACTAATGAATCCGCCAAAACCTGTCTACCATCAATGTTCTTCATCATCTCACCTGTAGCATCCATGTACAATGTTGTACGGCCCTTATGCTTTGCAAGAACTCTGTAACATCTCAGCATATTATCTGACCATAAAAATGTAAAGAAAGGTCTCTCTAAAATCATCAGTTTGCATTAATTTTACTTTGTGTCACAAATAACTTGACTTATGCATATAAAGCTACATTCGATTTGTAAAATTTGGAGTTAATTTTAAAGACACTAAATTTCTATCAAAGGAATTTTTGAATTATTAGGCATACCAGCATCATCTAAGACTTCAAACATTGACTTTCCATGTTTAACTATCTCCTGGGCCACCTCTTCATCATCTGGATAAACATCAATCTTTTAAATGTTTTTTAAATGTTTAAAATACAAAATAGTAATTATTTGACTTGTATTTGTAAACAAAATTTTGGCAAGGGGCATCTTTTTAGTATGTATTTAAAAAATCTTCTATGAATGAACACTAAGTTAATAGTAAAAAAAACGATATCTTTAAATCAAAGACTTTCAGCATTGCATTGCATTGAATTGTAAGTACATTGAAAATTGTATTTGTAAACAAAATTTTGGAAAGCAGGACCTTTTTAGTATAAACCAAAAAATTCTTTTATGAATGAGTTAACACTAACACTTAATAGTCACAAAATCTCTTAATGAAACAGTACACCCAGCCTTTTAAAGCATTTGACACTAAATTTTAAATTGCCTATACCAATCTTTTGCTAAGGAATTCGAATGTACAATTAAGAAATTTAATTAGGTATATCGCTCTTCATATAAAGTGGTAACGCTTTTAACTAATTAAATATTTTGTATAAATAGTTTAAATATTTTTAGAATAATTTAAAAACATAGCTTTATATATGTTTATGTCTTAGAAAATGCATGTTATAAAAGCATTGAGATATTGATAAAAAATGTCTTACACGGTTTCAAAATATGTCAAGTTACAGAAGGAAGTTGACATGTAAATTGAGAACAGCCTTGTCAATTTTATAATATGTTGTGTTACAGAAGCAGCTCACTAAATATCATCTTATAGATTTCCAAAATATTTTCATTGAAATTTATGAAATAGTCTGTAATAGATATTTTCTATATATTATTTTCTAACCGTTTTGTTTTTACTTAATTTAAATTGATGACGCTAACCAGTTTCGTTTCAATAAAACTTAATTTATCAAAATAAATATATTAATAAATTATTAGACATGAGTTTCAATTCATATTACAAAGTTTACGTTTTTGGTAGAAATTATATGAGCTTTAATTATTGAATAACTATACATTGAAAACTATACAATAACTATACATTGAATAACTATACGTTGAAAATTACATTGAAAATTACATAAAAACTTATATTATTCTAAAATATGATTGAAATTCAGCTATACACAACTAATAACAAAGATAGCCACCACCTAGCACAAGCACATTTGGCTAATTTCATTAATAAGTTCCTGTAAAAAAATTTTAACCAAATAAAAAACACATTCTAGTTTCAACCTATTTATTACTGACAATAACCTTTAAATCATTTGGGTGACGTTTAATTTTTGATTGTACTGGCCGTTCGGTTGTGGTAACTTCAGGTACTCCATTGATCAGATGTTCTGTGTTGTTTTTATTGATTGTGGTTCTCTTCGTCGCTATACACAAACATTCGTCAGGCTATTTTATGCTATTTTATGCCACAATGACGCTTTAGAATGAAAATTCAATAAGTCAGATCACGAGACCTTATTGAAATGATAGCTTGTTAGTGTTACTAAGTAGGGTTGGTATTACTGAAGTCTATATTGTGTATAAATATTTCAGTCGTATCTGCTTCCTTTAAAATTTATCAGAAATTGAAACCGTCGTATAAAAACATTTAGTTCTGTGAAACCTTTACTACAATAATAAATAACTAGTGGTCTAATTTCGCATGTGTTTTCCTAGATTCAACTCTTATTCTACGCTTTATTTTTGATGAGTTTCCTACACAATAGAATTCATTAAAATGAAACCAAAATGACTCAGCAAAAAAAACTATTTTTAATACCTACTAATTAAAATTTAATTAATGCAATTTTTCAAATTTGGGCTTTGTTAATTGACTATAATTGTAAATATGCAAATAAATTTATTCTAGATCTTCTGAAAATGCTACTCCTCTGCTATGGAATCATTTTATACATTATATAGAAATCAAGCAGACCTAGCGATTCTGAGACCATATATGACAATACTCTCCACTGTGTTCGATCTGCAGCATCTGCTGTCGTTAAACCACTTGCTTGGCTCCATGTCCTCTACTACATTTCATGTCCTTGACCTTCTCCTTTCTGATATACCATTAGCAGGTTCCATTTCTATTACCTTTCTCTAAGTGACTTTCGTTTTTCTTTCAATCTGGCTTCTTGTGATTGCATCCATCAATGGTTTTATTTCATTTTTTCCATCAACAAAGTACGATAATCGAGATACGACGATTTTATAGACTACTGAAAATCGAATCAATCAAGGTTGTTTTTTTAGTTTCTTTATTTTATTTAAATGGATGTAATACATTGTGTGTGTCCTAATATTTTAAAAGGATTAAAACATGGCCTTTTTGTAAAACTGTTGTTTGTTTACTGTAATTGTTGTGTTTATAATATTTATTAATAAAATGTATTGAAAGCCACTCTTTACTTGTTGTTTTATATTGATTTTTTATTAAATTAAATTTGTTTTAATTCAATTTATATACTTTTGTTATATATTACATGTAATTTAGAGGATCGTTAGCTATTTAATAACCCAGTTATAGAAGATGCTAGCCCTCTTGCTAAAGATGGTGTGTTCTCCAAAGTACAACATCAGATTCATAAAAAAGCAGCCCTTTGGATTTTTTAAAAAATTCATTCTTGGTTGCGTTGTCACTTGTGAAGGATATACACATTTCTATATTTGGCTTAAATTCTTTCTGAAACAATTCAATTTAGCTGCAGTTAAGTAATATTGAGGAGTGTTTTATTTGTATAAATTGTAATTTTTGTTGTTGGATTAGAATCAGACAAATATGGCTACTTCTGTACCTTTCCTAATGTTTTAAAAGCGAGAAGAGAGTGAGTGTATATAATATTGTGTGATAGTCTTTAACTTGCTATTATCATTTCCTATATTCTCTGTTTTGTAAGCACGTTTTGTAAAAAAATGGTAAGTTGAAACATTTCTAAATGTGTGTCGTTTTCAACCATGCAAAGCCTTTATAAGCTCTTTCAATTATTTACAATAATTGCTAATAAAGGATTTTGTTATTGTTTTTTATTATATTTATTTCACTAATATTAACAATATATTTCCATTTTCTTAGAACGTTGAAGGCAATTTATGAACTTTAGATTTTATCAATACTGCAACAGAAGCAAGATTTTATTTTATCGCCAATATATGTATATGAAAATTGAATTACTTTCTAATTGTGCCAAGGTCATCAAATCGTGGAATACACTTTTGTGTAAAAAATATTTTGACTATTTTGAACTAACATTTCTTCAGAGGACAATTACTATGTTTTCCTTAAGGGGTTAGAGCCAAACAATATATACTCCAAAACTGAGGAAAAATTGATTTCAATATTCTTATCACTTGGTTAAGTCTTTACTTCACCACCACTTATAACCGCCCCATATCTAAATAGAATTATAGTCGGTTTTATCTTTTGTATCATCTATATTACTGATGTTAATGCATTATTTCTTTAATCTTAGAATATAACCATTAAAGTCGCGGACGAGTCATTATCTTATAAGGTAATAAAAATGATTTTATTAGAATGGATATCCACATCGGTTTGATTTATTAAATTAATCTATGGTTATCGATCTCCATGATTTTATTGACGTCCATGTTTGCAACTTTCAGATTGAAATGAAAGAGGACGATCTAGTCATTGGTACTGCTAGCTCAGAAGATGAGGTGAGACTATTTTGTCATGGGTTCCTTGGTTTAGTAGGTAGTAGTTGTTTAGGTCGTGTACCTACCAAAATACAATTGCTTGCACAAATTATTTGTTAGTATACAACATTGTTTAGGTACAGGAAAATTATCAACCTTTGTTTCATACAACTTTTTATTCGAAATTTTATTGTTTAGGGTAATGCTGAGATATTTTGTAATCTTTTAGAAAACAAAAATGTCCGCATGAATTGCTTTATTGACTTGTTAGGTAGCATAAAATTCGTTTCTCTCTAGCTATTGCTCTACATATATTCTGTTGAAATTTGGAATTTACTGATCATCTTGAGAACTGCCTGATTTATGGTGTTCCTTGTTCACGATCTTGAATATCATTGTTGGGAGCCATTGCTCACTGAATATGATAATGTTGAACACCATTGCTAAGACACATAGCTTATTGTAATCAACTTTTTATGCTTGCAGTTTGAAGTGAAGGAGGAAGATTTCGTTATTTGGATGGCAGCCGCAGAAGATAAGGTGAAATTTGTTTATCTTTTTTCAAGAGAGTCTATAAAAGTTGATTGTAAAATAAGTAGTGATATATGAATAGTTGGTTGAAATGATGATGGAACAGAGCGGTTTTTTTATCTGTTTTGGAAAATCCGATGTGCTTTTTCCATACAATAGCTCTATAAAAGCAACAAGTAATTTAATATACACGATACTGCTATTAGACATAGATTGATGATAGTAAAAAATCAATAGTGAGCGAAGAATAGAAATTAGTAGCTAAAATTCAGATGGAATAATGAAAGAGGATTAATAAAATTTGCATCTAAAATTGATAGAGGCACGTTTGGAAACATATAGAAGTGAAGTGATATCTTTACACGATGTCAAAGGTTGTTTAAAAGAGTAGCTCAAAGGTATATGATATTTTCCTATGAAAGTGAAGGAAGGGGTATCCATTTCTTTCAAATTAAATCTTTTAATCCATGCAACAACAGTCATTCTGGTCATTTATTTTCATCTTAATTCTTTTATATTTCATATTTAATGTCGGTTAACCTGTGATATCAATTCAATTTGTTTAATGTTTAACTGTGGGTATATTACTAACATTTTATAAATCAATATTCGCCTTATTTAGCGTCCCTATGACGCTAGACAATTAGACATTTTTTAGTTTCCATACTTCAGAAAATCTGTGTGAGCTTACATTTGGCATGGATGTTACTATAAATTCAATGTCTCCAGGTCATAAGTAATTCCAACCACCACAGATAGCCATTTTATAACTTGAGTTTGTTAGCTCTGAAATATTAAAATACAAACCAATAGCAGAGCTAACACTGAAAAATGACTCACTGATTCTAAGGTTTAAGCTATCACATTTTGTAACTTTTTATCTTTAGTAACTTATTTAAAGCATCATTGTAACGAAGGCGTGAAATCAATTAGTACACAATTGTGATTTCAAAGATGATCTTAAGGCTAGAACCTGGTTTAATTTTAATTTGAAAACCAACCTCAATATTACCAAACCTTCTTAAAATGTTGTAAAAACAAACCCTTTAACTTATTATCTGTTTGTATTTAAATTTTGTTTTAGAATCAGATATAAGGCTTTAAATCAACAAATATTTTTTTCCAAATTGTTCACATACGGCTAAATCGATTTACTTGAAATTTGGAATCTGAGCACCAAATTCTCATGCAGATATTTTACATTAAAACAGCCAACATCTACTTTTTCTAAAACTAAGTGGTAATAGAATTGGTTATATTTGGTAGATAGACAAAACACTTTTGGTTTCATTTATATTCCGAGTTTTTAGATATATTATTTTTTTGACCAGGGAAATACCTGAGAGCTTAAGCAATCGGAAATTTTATTTTTTTAATTACAAAAAATAACAAACAAGTTTTTTAAATGTAACAAAATGTTTCCTATAAAAGTCTCTATGAAAATATGTTATAAACCAAGATTTAGGACTAACTTTAAAATCATATAATGATGCTTTTAACAGTTCCTCAATTGTCACCCTTTTGTACATTATTTTGACCTCAAATGATTGCAGGTTATTACATTATACATTTAAGTTGGCAACTTCAAATTGGATGGATAATATTCATTCTTCCTAAGTTTGGTATTACATTCATAATAGATTAAACCAACTTTTTTCCTCATCTTGATTTTTTTCACTTTATAAATAAAATATAGAATTCTTTTTTTGGATATTGATAACTTATATTTTGTAGATGTCTGATCGATCATTTAAATTCTTATAGATTTGATATTATGCTATCTTTAGCAGGTGAAAGATACTTCCTGTGAAAATGAGTCTTCCCTTTCATCTCTGCATGATCAAAACGACCACAATTTGCTTGATCAAAAAGACGAACGCATTGAAGATTATTCTGGTACACATACCCAGGAGAAACTATACCAGTGTAATATTTGTAAGAAATGTTTCACACAGAGTAGCAACTATTCCACACATAGAAAAATACATACGCAGGAGAAACTACACCAGTGCAATATTTGCAAAAAATCTTTTATAACTAGCAACAACCTAACCACCCATATAAGAACACATACTAAGGAGAAGCCATACCAGTGTACTGTTTGTAAGAAATGTTTTACAACTAGTAGCAGCTTAACCACACATAGAAGAACACATACTCAGGATAAACCATATCAGTGTAATATTTGTAAGAAATGTTTTACACAGAGTTGCAATTTAGCCAGCCATAGCAGAACACATACCCAAGAAAAACCATACCAGTGTACTATTTGCAAGAAATGTTTTACAATTAGCAGCAACCTAAACAGTCATCGAAGGACACATACCGAGGAAAAACCATATCAGTGTAATATTTGTAAAAAATGTTTTACACAGAGTGGCAACTTAGCAACTCATAGACAAACACATACACAGGAGAAACCATTCCAGTGTAATATTTGTAAAAAATGTTTTACACAGAGTGGCCACTTAGTCACCCATAGAAAAACACATACATAGGAGAAATCATTTCAGTGTAGTATCTGTAAGAAATGTTTTACAACTAGTAGCGACATTGTCTGCCATCCCATAGAAGAACACACACTCAGAACAAACCCTATTAATGTTAAATTTGTTTTTTAACACAGATTTGCAACTTAACCACGTTTAGAAAAACCCATTTAAAGGAGCATGAATGATTACCTCATTGGTAAACATAAAATACAGAAATTACCATTTTAGGTCAAAATCAATAAAATCTAAACCAAATATCATATTATGCTAAAGTTTAAGATTGAGAATTTCGAAGGCAATGCAAATAATATAATAGTAAATTGGATGCTTTGCATTTATAATTTCTGGTCTGTGTGGTCAGGCCCAGACATTCTTTTTCAAAATTGTATTTTATCCTAATTAAATAGTTTATTATGATATTTTGCAATATTTTTAGATTAAAAAGAATGCGTACAGTTGAATTTATGAAAAAGCGATTTTTAAATCCTGAGTTGATTTTGGCTCAAAATCTGCGATTTATTATCTAGCAGACATCTAAAACAAGATAAAATTTGACATTCCTCAGATTTATGTTTTCTGAGATATGTACTTTATGACACGAAAATGACCCAAAATGGTTTACAACAGCATAAAATGTGTTTCTAGATCATGTTTAGTGGTGTTTGGATAGAAATCGTTATGAAATATCTATTTTTAACGTGTTGTTGACGGAACATTGTCCCAAAACCAATTGACCCAAATTCATCTTTTGGATAAGAGAATTATATGATATCTACCAAATTTGAATGTATTTAAATGAACTGTTCATATTTTTTACACAAAATTTATTGGTCCAAATTTTAACTCAAACCATTTATGGGGAATATGAAATTCAAAAGTGGTAATAACATTTAAATGAATAAAATTGATAGGTAGTAACTTATGAAACGATTTGTATAAAAAATTGAAAATTCGTTTGACAATAAACTCTGAATAGTAAAGTTGAATGCATTCAAATAAATTCAGCATATTTGCTTATTACCTGACTTATACTATTGTGACAAGTGAAAAAATTATTGCTTAATCTGCTGTCTGAAATTAAGGTCTACTGATTCTTGGACCAGGTTTAGTTGACGCATCAAAAAAAGAAATTTCAAAAGCTATTTGCCACCCAAAACCACTACTATTGATGTAAATGAACAATAACTATTTTAAAAATTTTGTGACATAATGTTGCCTTAAAATCATTTTAATAAAAGATCGATTTTTATGAACTGGCGGCCCCATATTTCAAGGAATTATAAAAGTGTAGCATCTCAAAATTTAATATAATGTTTCCGATAACATATCCCGATTTCGAACAAAATCAGATGTTTCTTTGGTATTTGAGTGCCCGGTATTTGATGGAAATTAGGGGCTTTGTTGTGAGTGATTGGGTGGCCGTCGGTTTATAGGTGGATATTTGATTCGCACTTTTTAGGTTCCAGCCTCATTTACCACAGTATTCATGACTTTTTGTATTTCTTCTTCTGCCACTTTGATCGTATTGGCTCTAATGGTTAGGAGCAGGTCATATACAGAGAAGGCACTGTTAGGATTGAAGACTTTATGTATTTCGTTTCAGGGGTTGCTATTCATATTAGAAATCAGATAGGGGCTAGAAGGCTTCCCTGAGGTGGTCATTGTCTGAAGTTTCTATTGTCTAAGTGATGGACCAGAGCATTAGAGGACCGTAAATGGTTCTTTCTATCTTATTTACCTATATTAAAAAATGATTTGTTCGAGTTTACCCAAATGGCCTAAAATTCATGGTACAGACTGGTGTTGATGTTACAAATGAATACAAAAAAGGGCGTTGTCCATCATTTACAGGTAATAGGTTTTTCTAGATATATTATCTTATTTTATGCCTTTATGTATTTTATATGCATGTTACTTGAAAGTAGTATTGAATTTAACATTTAATAAAATAATAAATTCTTTTACACAAATGCATTTCCCGTAAACGTGGGACAAGGCCAATATTTTTTATTATTTGTAACATCAACAGCTGTTTGTACCCCGTATTTTAGACCAATCGGATAAACGTGGACATGCGATTTTTTAGAGATAAGAATTTGACATAGAAAGGGGTCATTTATGGTCCTCTAGTGTTCTTATCCACGACATAGACAACGACAGATGTCCACTCAAGAATATCAATTGGTTTCCTTTTCGACAACCCTGATCCCTCCTGACTCCTGCCTAGTCTACGTGTCATTATTTTAGAAAAGAAATACACGATCCGACATAAATTTTCTAACAAATACTAAAATTAAATAAGTTAAAAGTTGCATCTACTTTCAACATAACATTTAAAATGAATTTGCAATTGTTTTAGGTAGGTATCTTAGGAAAAAAGACATTTAATTTCTGGCTGGCTTAGCTGCATAGTGCTAACATTGGTTTCTAATAGAAATTTGATTTTGCGAACGACATTCATTCTTGTAGTTAATAGAGTTTTGTCGCAAAGTTATGCTAATTTGTGTATTTTAATAAACTAGTTCTGTTTAGGGGTATTGATTAATACAGCTAGCAAAATTCAGTATTATACATTTTCTTTAAAAATATCTTTACTATTAGCGTAAGCTTTGTGTAATTTTGTTAAAATGGACTTTTTATAAAAATATATTTCCGTCTCCTAAATGTTTGTTTACGGTAATTGTTGTGTTTATAATATGTATTTATTAATAAAATGTATTAAAAGCTACTCTGTACTTTTTGTTTTATAATGAGTTTTTTTATTAAATTTAATTTGTTTTAATTCAATTTATATACTTTTGTTATATATTACATGTAATTTAGTGGTTAGTTAGCTATTTAATAACCCAGTTATAGAAGATGCCAAGCATTGATAAAGATAGACGAGTTCTCCAAAGTACAGTCAGCTGAAAATAAAAAATGAGCCTTTTGGAATTTTCTAAAAATCACTATTTGGTTGGCTTGTTACTTGTGGAAGTAGGCTAGGGGTTAATAGATTTCTAAATTTGATTTACATACTCCTGTAATAAAATGTTCTATATAAACAAATTAAATTAAACTAATCGAAAAATTAAAAAAGCTTCTAAATATAATTGGAGGATTGTATACCTACCTTCAATATTTAACAATGGTCTTCAGTGTTGAATATATAAACTTTGTTTAATTTTTAAAGAAAAGTCAGTGGAACTAGAGTCTATAATGCTAAAATTATCAAAACTAATTTTAGGATCATAGCAGGCCTATTTATATTGCCACCGTATCTTGAGAGAAAAGGAACATAAATCCCGTTGTGATTCTAATATTTATGAAAACCTTTAACAGTGTGAGTTTTGTAACAATGTGTTTTGGTAATTTTAACATTATAAACTCTAGTTCCACGAAAGTTTATATATTCAACGCTGAAAAAAATTGATAAATTGCAAAAGTATACAATCCTCCAATTATATTTTGAAGCTTTTCTAATTTTTCGATTTTTTTAAATTTATTTTGTTTATATAGAACGTTTTTTATTGGTGTAAACATATCTCTTTCCATTTTTAATATTTTGTAAATTCCTTGAGTATGATCAATGTAGATTGAAACTAGTTGGACTAAAAAATATAAGTGGATTATTTTACTTTTCTTATTTAAAATTAAATGCTGGACACCCTCCAAAAATGTATTTTATTATTTGTGTTATTGCTGTTTGTGTTAAATTTAGGTGGAGGTGAAGCGGGAGAAGATGGTTCCTCCTCCTGCTGTATCCTAAAATGAGGTGAGACTTTCTTGTTAAGGTTTAACTGTCTATGGAATTTTATGAATCAATACTTTGCCTTATTTAGCGTCCCTATCACCTCATCAAGTTAGAAAATTAGACATTTTATAGTTTGCATATTTTGGAAGGTCTGTTTGAACTTAAATTTGGCGGTGATGTTATCATAAATTCAAAACCTCGAGTATATAAGTAATTCCAAAAAGCAGAAAAAACGAAATTTAGATATCTAACACAAATGATTACCACCACATCAATATCAAAGCTAACACTGAAAATTGAGCTATCAGATTTTTTACCTTTAGTAATTCAAATAAAGCATCATTGTAACAAAGGTGTGAAATGGATTAGTACGGCAGATTTCAAACCTGGATTTAAGACTAGAAACTTTGTTGGTTTTATATTAATTTGAAAACCAACCTTAATAGGAACAACACTTGACATATTGTATTAAACAACAACTATATACTAAAAGAAACTTCATAAAATTAATAAATATTTTACTTTAAAAAGTGTTAAAAAATAAGAAGAACCGGAATTAGCTAGACTTATTTAAAGGGGGATCTAAGTGTTTGATGAACAGAGATTCTTTAAATTGTAGTTCAAAGTCATTCCTAGCAGTGTTAAGAATACTGAAAGTAAGTTATTTACATTGTCTAGCTTCTTTTCAAAATAGCTCCCAAATCTTTTGTAAAAGTAAAAGTAATCAGCGCACTCATGGTGTTATTTCTAATTTAAGTAAAAATCAATCAGTTAAAGTTTGTTTCTTTGATTAGGGTAATTGTGTAGTTGTGTTAAATTCTATCGATTATTTCATAAGCTTGATTCTATCGTGAATTATAAAACTAAATTTTATCGGATAATATTACTGTTAACAAAGTTCACCCTCTGATTAGTAATGAAAATAAGATCAATCGTTTTCTCAATAGTAAGATTAGCCAGTATTTTGATGATGACACTTTTAATAAGATTAAACTTAGTGGTAGTCAACCTGGTAAGCTCTATGGTCTTGCTAAAGTTTAAAAAAATAATTATCCTCTTAGACCTGTAGTATCCATGATTAATACGACTGAATACAACATTTGCTCACTATCTCGATTCTTTTTTTCTTAATTATACATCTCAATTTATAAATCGTACTAATGATTTCTATTTTAGAAGTAATGATACGCTCATTAGCTTTGATGTCCCTAATGGAAACCATCATATCAGTACTACGTGTACTCTCCTGATTCTAAATATTTCCTACCTTTTCATGTAGATGTTTTCAAGCAGTTGTTCATTTTTGCTACTAGTGGCAGTTTTATGTATAATGATAAGGTTTTTTTATTCAGAAAGACGATATTACAATGGGCTCCCATTTAGGGCCTACTTTCGCTAACTTTTCCTTGCCCACTTAGAAATAGACTGGTTACAATATTTAAATATACCTTCTTTATATCTTATATACACCCCTGGAAAAAAGTAACCGTACACTAATAAAAAAAATCGTTTTTTAAACATATTTTTTTATATCAATGGAATTTTGATTTGAATGGTTTTAAAATGTAAGAATGCTTTGGTTAATTACATTTCATGTTTCTTATGGTCTAAAGGCAGTGACTTTGCAACGTTATAAAGATTGGAGGAGGGGCAAAGAATTAACAGTGATTATGTAATAGGTACCTAGGTGTGTGTATCAAATTACGAAAACTGTGTTTTACCTTTAACCGCAGCTTTAACTGGGTTGTATGGACACACAACAGCTTTAACTGTACTCCTAGCACAGTGGGCAGACAAATAACAGATTAACTTCCCATGCAAACAGCCAATAGTATTGTAGCTTGATTTAAGAGAATTAGTGAGAACACTCTAGGTACACAAAATAACAGTATGAGGTATACAGCTTAATTGTTAATGTGTTGGCCAATGTAAACACTGATTATTGATTACTAAATGTGTGAGAGACAATTGATAAAAAATCTGCTATAAAATCTGTATGAATTAGTAAATTCATTATTATCAGCAGTCATGGTTTACAGAAGACTCACACACGAAGAGCGCATACAAATCGTCACCTTGCACGCAGAGGGTTTGACAATCACAGCCTTGAGTGCTCGCTTCAATGTCAGAAGAGCAACCATCTCTGATTTAATAGCCAAAAATGCTGAAACAGGTTCCATTAATGATCGACAGAGGTCAGGCCGTCCACGTGCATCAACACAGCGACAGGATAGAGCCCTTGGAAGATTGGCAACAGCAAACCCTGGTCATGTCAGCAGGCGTCTTTCCCACGAATGGAGA
>JAUYWI010064310.1:0-15332 GCA_034780595.1 Parotoplana pacifica
TATTGATAAATATAATGTTACGTTTCTGTTACTTAGCTTTCTTACTTAGTCTCACCACTTAATGGGCGCACCACGTATGTATATATGTTCCATAAAGTTTTGCCGGTTCTTTTTATTCTTTTTTTTCCTATGCAATATCCGTTGTATTCCAGATTTTTTTAAATATAAATACACTACTAACGTTAATTCAAAGTAGCTAGTGCAGTACAAATTTATTATTCATTTTTTAAAAATAGAATCATTTCCGATAAAACATAATACCAGTGTTTATAATCAGAACTATGACCACAAATCTTTATCAATTAATGTTTTGTTAACTTTTCAATGATCTAATTAATTAGAATTCAAACAAGGTTATAATTAATTCACACCACCATAGTATAACCAAAATAACCCTGTGTACCGTATACAAATGAACCACACAATGCATAAAAAACGAACTAATATAAATAGAAGACACTAATATACTTTCAGCGCTTCTCATGTTCAAATACAAGTAAGTTTTTGCTGAACATTATTTACATATTATGCTAAAATTGCTTCAAACTTGATAAATATTTAAGATCAGTTTACTTAAAACAAAATATATTTAAAATACTTTGAGTCTCTCTCCAATTCTCCATTACAATATATCAATTCAAGTCAAACTATCAACTAAACACAAAGAATTGGAGTCCCATGCTTCGAAACCTAATCTAGGCCGACGAGTTAATTCAACACTAAAAGAACGCGGCCGACAAAATGCAGAGGACTGTTTGGAAGGAGTATAGGGAGTAGACCGCAATGGATAAAAGGGCGGTTTACCGATAACTGCATTGAACCGTGAAAAGGACGGAGTTTTGCCCGTATCCAGTGGAACAACAATGGAACAACAATCAATGAGTACAGGTGCACTACCGCGCCTCTGTTGATGACGTAGTACTATACGTGGTGCAGAACAATTGTACGAATATTGATTAGCAGCCTGTAAATCAGGTGGATTTGTATTTTCTTCAGAAGAACCGTTATATAGACTCAGTGGTAAACTGCATCTACGTTTTCCTTTTTGGAGGAGATAAGGAGGAGTTTGCGATGGACCTGAAGCACCATGACGTCGAGGAGTATTTTTTCCAGATAGTGAAACCTTTTTACCACACGAAGACGGGCATACCTCATTGAAATTCACTTGTTGAAGATTTCCGGGTAATGAACCCCTGCGTTTCGTTGTGTCATATAGCAGAGGCCGAAATGCAAGTGTGTTTGTATTGAGCTTGTGTGCGTTTAGACCAGTTTGCAGGTTCTCACTGTCACAGTTTATATCTTCTAAATGACAACGTTTTGCACTATCACATTCTGCATCCTCCTCTTTCAGGGGAGTCAGATCAAGATTGTTGAGTACAGGCGCTGCCGGACTAATAGACGCGGATCTGGTGTTTTGGGAGATACAGTGGCACTGCTCCTGGTGATTCTCTTTGTATAAATTGGACGGTTTCGACATGCTCTGGCCATTTTCGGCTAAGCGCTCCCACCTGTCTAGATTATCACGAATATTCTGACAGAGCTTTTGGGACAGCGGTGTCTGCATGTATCGATTCCAGGAGTCAAATAGGGGAATGACCAGAAATTTAATAAATCCTGGAATGAAAAGAGAAAAAATATTTTTATGGACAACCTCGTATAAATTGAAATATCTTTTAAAAGTTTAATAGGAAACATCAACACTTTTCTGAACCCCTCCTCCCAATATGAACTTCTAAAATTATATAAATTTTGCATATAAGAAATATATAATTTATATCTGCAAATTTATATAGTTCTTATATACATTTTTGCTCTTACTATTATTTATAGGATGATTATTTAATGACTATATTTAATTTTATAAGTACAGGTGTTGTAATTAATTCATATAAAGTATTTACAAATTTTATAGAGTTAAATTGTTGTTTACTTTAACAACTATCCAAAAGTATGAACGTCTCATAATTTGGCTTATGAGTACTAATCCATTTGAAAACGTTCAATATTGCATGAAATAACCACAATATCTATCTATTCATTAAACTTCAAATCCAGAATACCGTCAAGCACAGCTGAGATAGAATATAGAATAATCACGAAGTGGAAGTTGCCAGTAGATAATTTACAATGGCATATTGACGTCCTAATAAAGTAATGTATGTATGTAGATCCGCGTAAAATCCATCCATATTGATAATCCAAGTTGAACAGCTAATTTTACCCTGACCTTTTTTTGGGTTGTCCTCCTGTGACCCAAAACAATATACATTTTGCTACAAACTATTCTAACTTTGGGATACTTCTGGTTGTAGGTATTCTTTATTGCCGCCGCCAACTAACAAGCTGCTGCTGTGTGATAATCTAACTATACAAATAAAGGCTGGAGCAGAGTTGAACAACTATAAAGAAATCAAAAATAGACTAAAACTCCAGTTCTGCTTCTCAGCGCGTTTTCAGAATGTAACAATAAAGTTTACATGTGACACAAGGTTTGGTTACCATAGTAACTAGCCTAACAAAGTGTTAGCAGAAAATAGAAAACCTATCAGTGACCTTGAAAACTATTCAATAATACTAAAATATATCTAATTATGCAATAAAGCAAACTATTGCATTATAATAATACCAAATATTCATTGGTACAGAATGGAAAAGAAAAAATAACGTGCTAAATATTATTAAAGTAAATAAAATTGAAGTGTTACTTTACTGCATCGCATCGATTTAAAAATAGCATATTTATTTACTTGTGTAACAGAAAAGCAGAATAAAATTATTATATTCCTAGATAGGTAATTAGTATTTGCAATGCAATAGATAATTAAAAAGATAACATTTATATTAATTTTAAAGTAAATATAAGGGAAAGTAATGCTTCAGTGCATGCGCCAGAATTGAATTTATTACATCATATTGTATCGTCCCTTGTGCCAGATAAGCATACCAGCAGGTAGAATATGTAGTACCTACTTGATCAATTGAAATTTTTGATGAAAACAGAGCAACAAAAAATATTTAGAAAAAATATAATAGACCTGATACTGTTTGAGGGTCAAAACAGACTTGATTGATTGGATCTAAAACTAGAGTATGAATGACCTCTACTTCATGATTTATTGATGGCTGCCGTTTAAAATCTTTTAAGATGACTATGATATGAAGTTGATGTTTGTAAAAAGAATTTGAAACACTCAACGATTAACACAGTTAAGCAATATTGCACCCACCTATTTGTATTTTAGGTTTGCTAGCTCCGTATCTGTCCATCGGGAAACCGGGAGTTAGACCTAGACGGCGCTCAGTGTCTCCTTGATGGAAAAATTCGTCGCATACTCGAGTTGCCCATGTGCTGCACAGTGGCCAGCCACGAGACGGGTTACCAATATCAGCACATTTTAGAGCCATCTGAAAGACAAATTCATTTTAAAAGGAGCATTATTAGCCACCATTCTTATAAAACATCTATTCTGTTAAGGTCTGCAGAATACTCGTAGAGCCAATATTATTTGTAATGGCTAAAATAATTTATCAACCTCTGTCCATTACAAATGAAATATTTTTAATTAGAGCATCATATAACTGACGATATCTTTAAAAAAACTAAGAACGATATATGAAACTTCTAATTAGAATTTAATGAACTTAGTCTAGTTAAAAAAAGAAAAGTTCGGTAATTTCAATATTAAGTCAAAGGTTAAGTAGTGACCATTTGCCAGGTGAATTGTTATTTTGATGTTATCGATAGGTTCTCGACTTAAAAAAGTGATAAATATGTATAAATAAAATATAAGGTTACTGTTTTCAAGATCGAACAATTCTTATCTACGAGTAAATAAAAAAAACGTTTTCTAGACAATTTGGATCAGTCATAACTCTAAATGTAAAATATTTCTTTCAGTAAATTGGAATGAATACATTCATTATCCCTCGATATAACCATAAAATTTAAACCCATATAGTTTTAGAATACAAATTGATTATGGAGAATTTTTACCAAAAACAAATCATTTATGCATCTTTTACTTCTAAACATTATTTCTGAACTAAAAATTACACCTTGTGGAAGGGTCAGACCACAAAAATTTGAAGTGTATAGAGAGTGGAGTATAATATGCTTTCTATAGTGAAACAAGAGATATTATTACAACAGTCAATTTCATAGTTAAGACTAACTTGAAGTATCAGAATCTTGTCTTCATCGTTTTGTAAAGGATCTCTTTGATCTTCAATCAAAAGCTAAATAAATATCAATACAAAATTAGATGTAATTTATAAAACTCTTGAAACATATTTATGAATGTTGAGTGGTTTTAATAAACAGACTAAAGTATTCAAATATTTTCGTCTACAAAATTAACCTGATCAAGACTGGGATTCAACTAAATCACTTTTTGTCATCATTATACCCCCATAAAAAATAGCCGACACAATTTTAGTAGAAATATGTAGTTTTAAAGGAATTTGACCTCGGGTGTTCTAATCGAATGCTGACAGGATTCATTGCGAAAATAGAAACCTTTCATTGACTTTCCCAGGATTTTGAATGCTTTGTAGTGTCACAAACTTTATTAGGCCCCTGCGTGAAGATCATTCCCAAAAAGAGGGCGCGACTACCGACAGCGTGCAGGGGACCATCAGTTGTCCCATAAATGGTTGCGCCAAAGCATACAAAACCATCAGATGGTTGAAAAGACATTTGCGTGAGTGCCACCCTCAGCATAGTGAAATGGCTCCTGTCCAGGAGGAACCCAGAACTGGCATGAAGACAGATGAAGTGGTGGCGACGATTCTAAGATCCAGCACCGAGGTTGCCACCAGCTTACTGGTCCTACCAAATGGCCCGCAAAGAAGGCTAGCACCACCAAGGCTGCCGCTGTCTCGGGCGGACAGCGGGATCAAGTGATACCGTAGGTCTCGTTTCCTAACATAAGTTTAAGATGTGGACGCGTACCTATAGGACCATTTGGTTCAATACTTTTCTTCGGAGAAGGTACGTCCACCATTAGTATAAAGACAATGGACTACGTGATCTTCAAATAATAGGCATCTTCTTTCTTTCGGGAGGAAGTCGCATTACAGGCGGCCGATCACAGCTCATTCCAAGCCCTTTGGATGTGTGTGATCCCAGAAGGTATGTGCATTCATCCACCCATCAGCAACACGGTGCAGCCAACACCCAAGCATTCACTACGGGGGCGCAACATATCGACCGACATGAGCACTTCCTGAGCACTTCCGGAACCCTTTCCACCAAATAACTTGAAAGAATGCCATAACAGAGTCTCGAAACGGGTAACTCCCGATTCGTATTCCAGCGCGCTAACCACACGGCTACATGATGCTCAATAGTTATCTCGTCGAACTGTTTTTTTTAAATAATTATGAGCTGCCTATTGAGCAGTTTCATGTGGTCCATGAACAACAACCATGTAAGGCCGTTTTAGATCATTATGCAAATCCCAACAAAATTCGATAACTAAAATGTTCTTGAACTAGGGATATTGTCTCATAAGCTATTTCACTATTCGAAAATAGTCGTAAAATAAATTCTTGATATTTGATTAGCTATTGAAGGAAAAATAACTGGAATTGACTTGAGTACCCAGCGATCGAATTTCAGGTAAACATGCTCACAAGGAGAGCTAGTGAATTGCATGCCAGACCTTAAAATTGAACAAAAGTATTAGAAATGCTTTACAATTAGCTTAAAGATTTGCAACAATATAAGAAGCATAACCAACAACTGTGGTCTGTAATTTCATTAAACTTCAATAAATCGATAATATAAAAAAACTTTAAATTTGGTAAAATAATTAACTTTTTAAGGAAGAATGTATAAAAAAGTAATGATACCACAATTGAAAATTAAAGAATAGGTAGCTAAATCTACAAATACTTACAGAAAAGGACGCAAGGAAACTTTCTTGTTTGGAAATATCCGTAGCCAACACAACTTTACTAATGACATGACGTAATCTATGCCTGAAATGATAAAAATAACACTATTAATGTCTGAATAAATATAGGTTTTAAACAAACACAAAATACATTATAAGGCAAAGATTGTTGAAGTAATTAAAAATATTTGGTTTATTAGTATGAAACTATCAGATCAAGTCCGGTACATAAAACAATAAAATAAATTTAGTATTTTGTAAAATTTGTAATGACTCAAAATGATTTCAAACAAGTCAATATTAATTGATATATCATTTTTTAGTGGTTTGGATATATTCGAGAACCATAATAAGTTTTGACATTTTTAATAGAAGAAGCATTCGAAGTATTTCAGACTTTGAATAATAAAAACGTATTTCTTTTTAACTTGGTAAAGTACCTATAAGCCTACATCAAGTAAAAGCATGAAATCGAGGTATGATACTCATTTAAAAGCAGCTAAAAATAACTATGATTCTAAAAAAGCAAATAAACAAAATCGAATTTTAAAATAATTGTTCTGAACTATAATTCGATTAATGTGAATGTAAAAATTGAATTATTCAGAAATGCCAACAGTAACTACTAACACTGACATCTCTAACAAACAGATATTTAGAAAAGCAAACAGTATCAAAATCATAAAGCAATCTTGTTTTAAATTGTATTGTAATATATCTCTTTAAGTCAATCAGATAGATTTGACATAGAATAGACCCATATTGATCCTTTATCGAATTTTGTTTTTTATAAATTATGTCTTCCTCTTCAAAATACATCGATATTGATTCATCTACTAGCAGGGTTCCATGCACTAGGTATAACAGTTAATGTTATAGCTAAAACAATGATATGTAATCACTTTTAAACTAAATCAACAGCGATTTCTTCAAATCCACTAAAGACAACTCAAAATAACCAAAAATATTTCAAGTACTTTTTCCTAAACGCTTATTTTCAGCATTTAAAATATTTTTGTTATAATCTCACCATTCTTTCGAAGTGAAATGTCCAAATACTCCACTACTACGAGCAATAGAGAGGGCCATTCGCCAGTGATGATTTTCCAGCGCTGATGTTGTCTACAATAAAAGGTTTTAATAAATTATAGATATAATAACTGAACCTAAAAGACAAAAAAATAAAATAATATTTTGTGTCCGCTACCGTAATGTCCAAGTGAGCCAGAAATTTATTTTACTAGTAAAACTGCAATCTTCTTTCAACTATATTTCTGAAACTGAAAGAATTCGGTAAGTTGCTTATTTCTTCGAACTAAAGAAAACGTTTTTGAAATGAAATACAATTTATCGCTTCAGTTTTCCAGCTCTGTATTAGATAAATAGATATACCTATGAATCTGTAAATTTTATTTTCAAATAAAAAGATATGAAAATATACCTATATATTGCATATGCCTCAATATTTAATATAGTATACTGCTTCAAGGTATTAGGAGTAAGAATAGATTCATATTAAAAACTCCCTATATTTCTTGGCTTCAATTTATAAATTATACAGTAGTCAGATAAAGCAAAGTCATCGAGAATCAGTTCTATTGTATGCAGGTATAATTCAACTCAAGAAAGCAGCCACACCGAAAGTGCAAATTATTTTGTTTAAACAAGCTGCTCAGCTTAGCTAGAGCTATTTTTAAAAATAAAATAGGTAAAGTTTACCTATAACTTATAAATGTATTTTGACAGAAAAAGCAATGTACGTATATTTCCAAAGAACTGGGTATGCTCCATTCTGATGACAACAAAATAAAGCATTTGAAAAATTACGTGCCGGTAGCCGAGTGGGTAGCGCTCTACTACGGATCGGGAGGTACCCGGTTCGAGCCCCGGTTGTTACTTGGTGGACAGGATCCCGAAAGTGCTCATTGACTAGACAACCGACCTCATAAGTGGTCAAGGTGCCCCAAGGGAGCCGGTCTTAGTCCAAGGACCATGAAGAAGTTGTCACCAGCGATTAATATATGCTGCCTCCCATGGTAATCGTGGGTTACTGATACTACTAAAAAGTAGTATGTATTTGCGAAATAGCATATTAATAAGCGGATCACAGTTAAAAGGATTCTTAGATACTGTGACAACATGGATCACAGCTGATCCGAAACCCGCAACAACAAAATCACGTGACACATTTAAACCATTGATTGCAGCAAAAAGAAAAAAGCTAAAATTGAGGGATTCTAATCACGAAAAAGGTTGACATAATCTAAGCGTGGCACTAAAATATTGCTTAACTTAGAATTTAAAGCTTATTCAATGTTGTGGAAATCGTCCCTTCATAGCGTTTGGAGAAAAGATTACATGTTCTTATTCGTATAGTCAGACACTTTTTGAGCATTTTTCTATCAGTTATGGCATAATAGTCAATTTCTAGCATAATTCCATACTGTTTCAGCTTTCTTCGTTTCGTTTCATCACTTCGCTACTGTGCAGAAGTGCTAGAATAAATTTCCCCAAAAATGGTAGTACAACGGCCACAATCTCTGCGACTTTAGAAGTTCCCTTAGAGTCATTTTTAGCAAGTGACTTCAAATACTGCTTGTTTGCAAAGAAGTAATATTAGGTGTATCAATTTGTAAGTTTTACATCTACTATAAGATGTTGTAATGTCTGTGTTCTATTTTTGAAAGTTTGTTGAATCTGCATCAGACAATGTTATATAGAGGTGCAACGGTCATATCTTCTATAAACAAACTGCTGAGGCTAGTCGGCTGTGTAAAAGTATGCCACATGTTCATCATGTTCAGTGATATCCTCAGTACGGATTTCATTGGATTGCTCATTATTGAATCTTTGAATAATGATGTCTCGACTCCGGTGTCAGTTCAGAATCAGTATCAGTGATTGCAACGAGGTGAGTGAAGAGGAACTTCTCTTGATGCAGCTTGTGCAGTGTGCATACGCGTTACACCAAGTATCAAACTAACGGTCACATTTGCAATCTTGGTAACCATAGCCAAACTGGTTGGTTGGGCCTACTTCAATCGGGAAATATGCGACTTTCTAGAATGGGTTCTATTTGAAATATCTGCCATATATTTAGACCAGTTTGATTGATAGGGACAACTATATTAACAACCATCGAAATCAAAGATCTGCCCATTTTCATAGGTTCTTTAATATGACACAGACAAGCCGTTGACTTTATCGCAATAAGGAGGGAACCAATTTCACTCCCCAGTTTGTGCACTGTCGATAACTTGATATGAGTGATCAGTGATGTTGTATTGGGTGACATTTACCATGTCCATATACTGTGATACCTTATCAGCTGACCATTGAAAGAATATATGACACTTCTTGTGAAAGCAATCTCAATTTTTTTAATTTATTTAGATTCGATGCTTAAGTCACACTCTTGAAATAGTTGTAATTGAAACTTTGAAAAAAAGGACCATATTGAAGGCAGTGTTAATTTTTCCCCAAAAGATAAAAGCTTTCCAAGGGTAACTGAAAGAATATATCTGGTGAATAGATATTTATATAGGGTAAAATGTATATTTTAAGAATATACATTTTACCCTAAAATTAATTGAAATTCTATTTATCAGCAGAGATATTTTTGGCCACACTAGTAGATATTTGGGGCGCAATTGATCTATAAAGTACATAGATAAATTTTCGTAATATAATCCATTTCTGTATTCTAACAAACAATCACTAAATACCATGATTAATTTTCATTTTTATCGGAGGCGTTTCATGTTTTCTTGGAAAGACATATAATTTGCATGAAAATGTTGTGAATGAGCTCTGATTCATTAATCTACACACCAATTTATTAATGTACTTTGGTTATTAACAAGCCAAAAGATGGATTTTCTCAATAACACTATACTCGTAACAGCTTACATTGATGTCACAGGAATATATCATTTTTTGTATACAAAGTTAGAGAGGCCATTTCTACTCTGTGATTTAATATTTTCATTCTATCTAGAGTTATAAAGGATGCGCAAATTCAGATACCTACTTGCAATGTTACCAACAAAATAATATGTACTTAATATAGAAAGTAGGCAATAAACATTTTTGTTGTAACTTTCTATCGAAGTGCCTAGACATCAACAAAGTTAAGTGTTCTAAATTTAGCTTCCAGATTTGAATAATGCAGAAGCAGCAACATATCGCCAAATTAAAGTTTCAATCGGATAGGGCAAGAATCACATTACAATATACCTATTTCTATGGTGATTTATAGATTTGATTAACAAATTGCTTCTTCAAGAAATGAAACAAATGCAGCAACTTGCTTAATAATGACTATAGGTACAATCTCTCATAGATAACAACTAAAATAAAGCAAAACTAAATTTCCACTAGAACAATTTTATTAATAATCATCGAATGGCTTTCGATTTTCATTATTAAGCTTTTATTGACTAGCTATTATAAATTATCTAAAGACGAATGAGCAATAATGGATAAGCTAGAGGTAGTTGTCGGGAGGACAAATAATGTAGCTAACTACCCAGTGAAACTTTTGCTCGTGGCAACAGTTGCTGCATTAACTGCGAGATATTATTTGAAACCTAAATTAGTTGAACAAAATAAGAAAGAAATATTTTTAAAATATATTATAGTATTCTTGGCACCCCATCTCAGTACTGGCTAAGACATAATATGGGTTTCTTGATCGCAAAGTAGTTTATAAGTAAATATATAATCCTAGAAACAAAAAAGGAATATTGTGAAAACTAGCATTTTAATAGTAATTTTACGAGTATTAGTACTTACTCCATAAAGTGACATAAGATAGTGATTGGTCTTCTCAAGGAAAGCTTGGTTCTTGCCTGGGTGATCAGCATCGTGACACATGGCACTCAGCAGAGCACACATGATATCCATTGAGCTTAGAAGTGATCCCAACTAGAAAAATATCAACTTTATATAAGTAACGCAAAGTTGTACAGGTTTTACTGACTGTGTTGTGGGCAACATGAAATCTTTTATTTGGTTTTATTTTAACACACCATTATCAGAGTACAGAGATCATGATTAGACACTTCTCTGGATTATCAAAGCTAAATGGCCTTTTGATTGTTCAAAGTCAAATTCATTTTGCAAGACAAACTCTATAATTTATCAAACATGTAAAACTTATTTGACAGGAAAATAAACAAGCGGCATTTCATTTCTTTGTGTTCGCCAGTGCAGAAAATAATGCATAGTATCATCCACCACGGCAAACGATTTAAAGTGTAACAAAAATAATCTTATTCATTTTCATAATTTAATCTAACTCTAAAGCCTCTTTCAAGAAACTGAGAAGCAAATTATTTATCTAGGTACATCGACATGTCTTCAGTTAGAGATACATTTGTTAATTAGATATTCTTCAATATTTATTCAGCATAATAATGTAGAAAAGAAGAAACCTATCAATGATTGTCAAATTACTTCTTTTTACTCGCAGTTTCATTTTCATCATTTAAATTTAACAATGATTTTGATTTCAAATTAATTTTATTTTACTTTAAAATGTCTGATTTAAATGAACGAACTTTTGCACGATTTAAAAATCTAATCAATGTAAATTTTGGGGAAGAATTAATTTGTCAATATCTTAACGTGTATGTGGTCGTATCTAGTTGGTCAAAGACAGATAAACCGAAACAAGATCTAAATAGGCAACCACTGTAGTGAAAGGTTGTGGTGATAACATGGTATATATGGCAATAGACATAAGAGTCCCTCAATTTTGTTATTAAAAAAAGATAATAATGAAAATACGTTATTTTGTTAATCTCAGTGTCTGAAAATATTTATAGTCCCAAATGTGCAACTCACCTTTCCATCACGCACGAAACAATGCATTCCTTGAGTCACATCAGCAGCGTGTATTATATTGTGATAAGGATTATTGACATGGTATGCATCTTCAACATATCCTAAATTAGAAATTCAATAAATTCATAATACGCCACCTTTCCAATTAAAGCCTATATTCACAAAAAGAATATTTTTGTATTTATCATACAATGCAGCCTCAATAATACTTTTTTGTAGGCACCAATTAAGATATAAATATTATCAAATATTTGTAAAAAATATAGTTTCGGTTACTATATATGTGACCTTGACACCATTCATTGTTTCGCTGTTTTACCAGCTGTCTGATATATACTTAATTTTGTTCTTTATCTGGATCTGATAGTCAAAGTATTTTCAATCCCATTTCAGTTAAGTAGAATGTATGAATATATGTATATATAACTATGTAGACAGTCATAGAAAATAAAAAAAATGTAACCATAGAGGAACGTGTGCAGTTGACATTTGAACAATGTCAGCAGGTTTTAAAATGGTATTTTAAACATGAAAATGTTTGTGACGTACAGAGCCAATGGAGGGCTATCTTTCAATCCCAACCTCCACAACGAGAGACAATTTCAAGAATACGCAATAAATTTAAAGAAGGGACAATTGGCAGCCTACAAAAGACCACCGATGGACCGAGAACAACACGGTCAAATGAGAATATGAATTTAATTATTGGTACTTTTGGAGATGATCCTAAAAAAATCATTAGTCGTAGAAGCAGTATTGTATATCGTCTCAGAAGTTTAGCCTTGACTCGTTTAGATTTCTTTCTCTGGGGTCATTTGAAGAACATGGTTTATAAGAATCCAAGGCCACAAACTCTTCATGAGATGCGAGATACTATTTTAGCATGTGCAGCCACCATTCCTAATGATTTGTACACAAAAGTCTGCTCATCTGTGACATCTCGTTGTCATAACTTAACAGCTGTGAATGGAAAACATTTTGACCATTTGAGGTAATGACGTAGTAAATGGCTATCATTTTTATGCATAAATGCCTATGTTGTCAATAAAATTCCACTTAAAATATACATTTTCTTATTTACTGTGACTGACTACATAGTTTTGGGACACCCTGTATATAACTCTTTATATTCCTAAATAAGAGCCTCTGTTGACTACAAATACAAAATATCACTTTTTGTTAATTATAGTATCAATAGCAAAAGATTTTATTTTTATTAAATCAATCTACTAGTAGATATAAAAAATTGTTTTGTAGATAATATCAATCTTTATAAGTTAGATGAATCTAAATTCCAAATTCCTATGTGACTATTCCGATAGCGAGTTTAAACATAAAATAAAAATATATGGATAGAGCAATGAGAGTATGATTTAAAATGAAGTAACTGAATTAACGGTTTGACGTTTGTTAATTTGGTAAAAATGAATTATCACAATCTACTTTTACAAGATCAGCATAAATGATATTAGGTACCTATGTACCTACATTTAAATGTATTGAACCAGACAAGTTACAGAGATACAAATATAATTTAGATGAATTGAATCTGTTGATTAATTTGTAAACATGTAAACAACGAAATCTGGAGATTATTTTATCTTTAAGTTTCCTTGAACCTACTGGAGGCCACACACAATTACCTAGCTGTGCCGCATAGTGTAGAAATTAGTGAATCTATGCTAAAATCAATCATCATTATCTTCTATGCATTGCTGCTAACTTAGCTATCAAAGTATCTATCAATAGCTCCCACGTTAGCTAGGTAAATAGTTGTTTAAAAAAACTGAATTAAAATTATTATTCAAGTATAAAATTAGTGAATACCTAAAGTATATTTTAAAGCCAGGAAAGACACAATGACAGAAAATTGAAAAAGAGATTAGCTTACTATGAATCAAACGGAATGATTTTCATATACTTGAAACGAAAATACACTGATGTGTTGTCATAAGTAAAAGAGATCAATAACTTAGCAAACATAAATAACTGATGCAATTCGAAGCAGCTCGCTGGCTGTTTGAAATCATTTTTTTATTAAATCCCCAAATTTAATATTAACTTTAAATTCAGTCAAAATAGTTCAGCGTCTTTATGTCAAACAGGATAGTATTTAGTTGGTCATTCTCTGTTGTAGCTGCCTGTACGGTAGGTAGGTACTTGGTTCATTATAAATTTGTTAAATATTAGGAAGAATTCTCTCGACAATAGAAATTGTGATAAATATCTTCATATAACTCACGAAAAGCCTTGATCAATTTCTCTGGACTTAGATGGAACGTAAGAATCAGCTGATGGTGTTCAAACAGTTGCATACCAAGAGCCACAATTGGATGACCTAAACACAAGAATATAAAAATGATAATTATATAGACAGATATAAAATCCGATATCTATTTTCTGGCTTGACATAATATGGATTTTTGCATTGAAAAACCATAATTCTTGTTTTATAAATACAAAGAAAAATAAACACAATTAGTAAAAATAATTGCAAAATATTACAGAAATCTTTAAGAGATTCATAATTATAATCTTTAAAAAATCGATAATAGTCGGCCATATTATTTGAATATTTGGAGTAACAATTTGATACAATATCTTACTATAAATTGAATAAAATAACATTGTTTAATAGATATAATCGATCCAAAATATTTTTCGGTCCTTAAAGACGACTCAAATTCAAAACGTTTTCTTTATTCCAAATTTCAAAATGATTGGCAGACTGAATCTTGAAATGTAAAATAATTAGTTCAAACCTTTAGTAGGTCTATGTACTTCTAGCAAGTTTGGCTAAACAATTTTAAATGAAGATAACTTAGACCGACCAAGTAAGGACCATTAAAATGATACAGGTTTTTGTTTTGAGTGTGCAATATGTAGATATATAAAGGAAAGGAAGTATAAAACTGTTTCTGCAGTAAATATATCTGGAGAAAAAATATTCATGAGTACCTGAAGTAAATGAGTCTAGGGCAAATATATTCATATTCCAGGAATGGATTCTTTGATAGAGTTGTTGCTAAAATAAAAATAAAATTATGACCAATTTGCAAGATGCCGGAAAAGATTAAAATGATGATTTTAAAATTATGCTAACTACATTTTTGTATATTTTTTCGTTAAAATTAAATCTTATTCAAGAATTTAAATAAAGAAAATTTATTTTCGTAACATTTTTAGTAGCCGAAAAAATTCTGTAACAATGTAGGTGTGTGACCAGGGGTGTACACTAAAGTACAGAGACTTTGTCCAGTTAAGAAATATTTTTATCATTTTAAAATAAGTTAAAAAGTTATGTATTCATATGATTTATTCACTATCATATCATTTACAAAAGGTATATGCATTCTCAGTGTCAATACTTCGTACGGCCTCCATTGGCCTCAATGACTGCTCCAATGCATCGACTCATGCCCCCAACCAAGTTATTGATAACTGGCTGTAGTATTTGTTCCCACTCCTGTAGCAAATAGTTAGCTAGCTGTTGCAAATTTTTGGGATGTCGTTGCTGAACGCGTTGCCCAACATGATCCCACAGGTGCTCTATAAGTTTTATGTCAGGTGATCTGGAGTGCCATGGAA
>JAUYWI010064321.1:0-15330 GCA_034780595.1 Parotoplana pacifica
TGCATTTCGCAAGCTACGGTGAACAAGTACCTAACGGTCTCCAAGGGGGGGGGGCGCAACACATTGACCGTAAAATGACAACCTCTTATCACGGTCTCTGGGCTAAGACCGGCTCCCATGGGGACACCTTGACTACTTATCATGCGGGTCGGAGGTGGGTTGTCTATAGTCACTGTGCATTTCGGAACCCTCTTCGCCAAGTAACCTGTGAAAAAGTTCCACTACCACGTCTCGAACCGGGTACCTCACAATCCGTAGTCCAGCGCGCTGCTCAAAATTGTTGTTACAAAGGTCAAACAGAATCCTTTTCCAAACTGTAACTCTGTCACAGATCAACCAGTGGTCCTTTACTTCATTTTCCCTGCCACCTTCCTGCTTATTTAAATTCCACCGCCCCATTTAGCTAACTGCTACAGCTCTGCTTCACATTCTTGACACCCTCTTCATCAGCATCATCAGTGAAAATCTCCTTGTTCGATCTATCTCTTATTTATATAATAATCCAAAAGATTATCTGAGAGTTTTGTCCAAAAAATTAAAAGGTGAAATTAAAAATGCCTATTCATTCAATCAATAACCTCAAGCTAAAATTGAGGTACAGTGATTTAAAAAACCGAATCCATTGCAAGGGAGTCGGAGCAAATATAAAAAATAATATTTATATTTGAAAAATATGCCTCTATGAATTCATAGCGGAGGGTCTGGGGTCCGTCCCCAGAAATTTTGAAAAATGAGGCCCTCTGAGAACATATTGAAGTATTTTTTATAAGGATATGCAGAGTGCATTTGTTATTACACCTGGTTATAAAACAATAATCAAAAGTCCAAAAATATTCAGGGGGCCAAATGATATGATTACCCCCCTGACGAAATATTAGGGGGCTATTCTCCTTGCTCCCGGCATTGAGTCGATTTTCACCAACAAATCAATAAAGTCAGCTAAAAAAGCATTTGGTTTTGTGTTCATATTAGGAGCCATATCACTGTAACGGATGTAACACAATTCCCCAAAAATGAAGTTTACAGCATATTTAGTACAACTTTAGTAGAGTTTTAAGAGGAATATTATATATTTTCCAAAAGAAAACATTTCAAATATTTAGTTCAATCAGGCTTTCAGCCGACAGTACAATTAATAAAAAAACATATGAATTTTTAAAAGGGGGTAACGGACGCGATAAAATACAATTTTGAGAACAAAAATATAAAATTATATTTCAATTTTTATCTAAACAAAGGGTTTGTTTTAAAAGACACCAAATAAAAAATTACAGATGATTTCTTATAATTTGAAAATGTACAAAGATATAATATGTAATTTTCTATGTTCTAATAAATATACGGTAACGGACGTTTAACAGTTATAAAGAAGTAAAAATATTGTTAATTTAATTTAAATTCACATCCATCCGCACTATCAATGTATGTATATTAATTTGAATCTCACTATGTCCATCTCCACAGCTAACCATATGCAGCAGTTTCTGGCTTCCTTTGCCAATCTGTGAATGATCAGTTACCCTTTACTGCACTAGCACAAGCCAAAATCAAGACTAAAAAAGTTGTATTCAAAAAGCACTGTTCCATTGACACACTTCTGCATTGTGGTAGTGAAGATTCGCGAATGCAATTAAAACTGATTGTTTCGGTAACGGAAGTGACACAAAATTAATTGTCCGATGTTGTAGGTATGTCTACTATTATCGTGAACGTAGTCAAATATTAAAATCTTGAGAATTTTATATGCTTTACTCATACAAAATTTACAGCCATGATTTTTTGTACTGTAAGAACTGTAATTCTAAGAAATAATATTCACAATTCGAAAATTGAATCATCTAAAGAAGTTTTTTTTACAAAGATGTAGCATTATCCTACTTTGTCTTTGTTAATTCACATAGGTACATAAGTTCATATTTAGTAAACGAACCAGATGGAAATGAAAACTAATGGAATTTCAGTATACTTTTTCTAAGGTCAAAATTACGAGGTTAAAAGCCCGTCAAAATGAAGTTTAAGATCAAAATGGACGCCAAAAATATGACGACTTTGCCGAAATTCTGGATTTTTCCTCAGAGATTCCCTTTGCATGATGTGGACGAACAAACAAATGTATATTGAATGAATAAAAATAAAAACACAAAAATTGACAAGTTGGTAAGGATAATTCTGTTTAACCCTTTGTAGATATAGCACGCGGAGGGGGTTGGCAACACCCCTGACTACTTATCCCAATTGTCGGAAAACGGTTCAACGGATTTGCATGAAAGTAGGCACGCGGAGTTTTTTTTGGTGTAAATATTTTAAGGCTCTGTCCCTCCCCTTACAGTCGCACGATGGCCTCTGAAAAAAATTAGGTCGGGCCAAAAAGATCAATCTTGAAAGCCTAATTATAGAATTGTTTAAAATTTGGTAAAAGCTATAAACACAAACATTCCATTGAATTTATACTCCGGATTTTTGAAAATATTGATTTTTTGACCAGGGTGGAACCTGAGAGCCAAAATAAGCAGTAATCCTTATATTTTTCCTTTAAAAATTTATCAAATCAATTTCTTTTAAATTCACACACAGTTTGTGTATAAAAGATGTTTATTTGGGGGGGGGGGGGGGGGAGAAGAGACCCGTTATCATGCGACAAAAATAAAAAACGTCATCAAAAATCTTCCACGAAAAAAATCCTTCGTGTGTTGGTAACCATTCCATTCTTTGGAACCGACACATTTAAGAGTTTTACAACAACAACAATCATCATCATAAAAAAAACGAGTAAACAATTGAGGCAAATTAAATATGGAGATTTGTTCTGCCAGAATACAATGCAAGGCTGCGAATAAAGACTAATAAACATCCTCTCATGCAAATTATCAATATTTATCTGTAAGTTACCATTAGATTGCATTCAAAGCGACAATATTTACAATCCATACATCAGGATTTCCAAAATTTATCTAAAAGCAAATTTACTTATTAATTTATCGGTGTTGTGCTGGGATCCAAATAATAATGACATTTACAATAAAATGACATTTACGTTAAAATGTCGGTGTAAATAATGTGTCTGGAACATAAATTTTCTCATTACTTTTGATTTTACATTTGAAATCATAGAGAAATGATGTTATCACATTTTACATTTTTGTTAATTTATCCTAATCGATCTCGGAAACTTTTTGTGTTTCGCTGGTTGGTTGTGGTGAATCACGCTCTTAAAAGTTCCAAACATACCACCTATTTTATTGTAATCTGTAAAAATGCAAACTTACTTCGATATCGTAAATTACAGTGACAACAAACTTATGAATAGTTTATTACACTTCAATATTACCTATTTGCATTGTTTCGTAGTTAGGCGCATAAGGTTGTGGGGGAGGGGGGGGGCTCAGTGGATGCGATCGACTCCCTCCGCCTACTGAGTGCCCTTTTTGATACAGTGACCTAAGCCTTTTTTTGTAAATTATATTACCATTCCCTAATAAGACACAGTTTACCCTAATTTAAGCGCATTTGGGACGAAAGAGTGAGGCAAAATTCGAAAGAATTTTATTTACAAAAGACCTAAATAGATTGATTCGCTAAAATATCGTTTGTTCTTTACCCTATTTCAGACCTTTGAGCCAGTCCAAAACAAAGTTCACGTGACCTCTTTTGAAACTCAAGAACAATTTTAACGTTCAGCCAGTATGTTTAAAATAAAAGAAGTGTCCTTTTGAAACATCGACCCCCACCCCTTTACAAATGAAAGTGATTACAAATTAATGGATCAAGTCTTTTTATGTAACACCCAAAGTTTACATAGCAACTTTAGTGAAAAAAATTTATCATATTATATTTTTGTATCTTGGAGAACAAATGTTGATAGTTAGAGCATTTAAGTAATTAATAGAAGTCCTGGATTTAATCGAACGCTGCCGCTGTTCAAATTTCGCTGTTGCTGAATCACCACTGTATATAAGGAGCAAGCTATTTTTATTGCTATATCTCTGTAAAAATACCAAGTAACTTCGTTATTCAGGGCGTCGGAGCCCTAAATCATGATTGGAAAGGCAAAAATAGACCCTGTTTAAGAATCTAACTTGATATTTTGAAAAAATAGAAATATTTACAGGTCCTTGACCCCCCATAGATCCCTGGCTGAAGATCTGGTATCCTCTAAATGTTAAAAATAAGGTGTCAAACTCTAAAGAGCATATTGAAACATATACACCCCTGGAAAAAATAACTATCCCCCAATTTTTTTATGGAGAAGAGAAATAAATATGTAAAGTGACAAACCCATTGATCAAAAAGGGATGCTAATTGTCTAAGAGGTCTACAACTTTTTGATGCATATTATCAATTATACAATATCTATTGCTCCTCTCCAGAAATCATACTAAATTTTTTGGGAGCTATTAGTTACTTCTTTTCCAGGGGTTTATCATCATATAAACATAAAATAATCAAACCCAAAATTATAGGGGTGGGACACAATGATGATCGCCCCCTTGACAAAATATTGGGGGGGGGGAGGAGAAATTGCCACCCTGGTTCCTGCACCCGTTGTCACTATTCTTGAACTTCAAGTACTTCTAAACAACAAAATTGTGAACGTTTAATCTCAGTTTTATATTCAACACCTATTAGCATAAATTTCGAAGTTAAAAAAGGCCTTTTTTTCTTCTTCAAATTAAATCTTCGAAAACGGACCGATGGCTATAAAATAAAGGTCAATTAATGATCCACAAATTCTACATGGTTTCAATTCTGGATTCACAACGTTGTATTTGCAATTAAATCAAACGTAAAAACAAACACCGTCAAAAAGTTTTGTAACTTTTGAACAATTGTTTGTTTTTATGGTTGTAAAATTATAAAAACCAAATTCAATATCTCGGTCGGGTACCTATTTATGTTGTATACTCATAGATAATTAAAGATATATCTATGGAATTTAATTTCTACCTATTATATGGTTGAACTTATTATTTCTCGAAAGTGCATCAAAATGGAAGACTTTTAAGACAAACAAATAAGAAATTATTGCACGAACTGAAACTTCTGAAACGTCGGTATTTATTTCGACATTATTGTAGACCAGTAATTCGACCTTTCGAAGCACAAATTGTCATGATTTTAATTATAGAGATAGCGTCTTCAACAGTTTATATACAACATATCATGCTGTTGTCAACATAATATTGATTACATCGCCTCACAACTGAGATGTATTGTTTATAAAATCGGTTATAATACTATGTAGTAACAATGAATTAATTATTGATCATGCTAACCAAGAGATCAACAACACGGTAAATAATGATTTTTCTTAAGTACCTAATAAAGCAATGGCGGTGGTGCATTTAAAATTCATAACTATTCAAACACAATGGAGAAAACTGAACAAATATCCCGAAAAGCTCCAAACATATTGTGTAAAAAAGAAAATACAAAATTTCTTTCTTTTATTTTGTTAGTTCACGGTGCATATAGTTTTGTCAATGGCGTGAGATTGCAAGTTGGCAAAAGTCACAGCGGTAATCTACTTTCATCATTACACACCTTTATCTAAATAGAACCTTCTGAAACGCATTTGTAGATTCAAGGGCACCCCATATCAAAGCGGCAGAGAGAAACGGCATAATCTTAATAGACCCAAAAACATATCTATATACATAAAAACATGCATATCTATTACCCAAGTTACTGGCAGTCTTATTATTATTCTGCTATATACCAAAGCCGACTATAATAACATTTATTGGCGTTTTGTGACTGTAATATAAAATACCAATTCAACTAGATCCAGCAACCTGGCGCATTGGCTTTGATCTTTGCCGCCGTTCCCGCCCCTTTGGTATCTTGGCATATCAGCATGTCAATATAGCTAATAGTCACACAGTGTTTGGCTTAATAGTACACGCAGGCAACTACATTAGTATCATATCATCATACATTATGTGGATGACACGTCATTATTAGGGTAGAACAGATCCGGCTAAATAGATACATGTTCTACAGCACACAGATAAGTGTACAAGTATTTGATTTTGACCTGAATTATCGTGTGGTTGACACCGGTGACAGACAGATAGCACTACACCCCGTAATTAGGAAATAATAAATTAGTTAAATAGATAGTGGCATGATATCTTTAGTTTCCAAACTAACATATTAATAAAAGTTCGCTTTTGTACCAAAATGCCAATGCCATTTAATTAATTACCTAAAACTAATCAAAGGGCAAACGTTTTATTCCGGGCTATAGCCAAGATTTTGTGACAGAGAAATGGGGGTGGGGTCACCACAAATGGAGGGGCGAAGGAGTACAACTTTTGACATTTTCGAGAAAATGCATGGAATTGAACTAGACGATTTGAAAAAAAGGAAACATTAGTCTTCTAAGAGTTGCTTCCCATCTTGGACCGTTGTGCTGGAGGGGGTTGGGGGGGGGGGTTCATACACTAGAAACTTGTGAAAAATAAGACCATTTGAGAGCATATTTCCCCCCAAAAATTAGTTTTCTTATTTGTCTGATTTTTGACATTTGTATGGGGAAAAATGAATTTTCTATTATTACATATTTTAACTGCTGATTTCCCCCCAAGATTCAATAAAATTGGCTAAAAAACAGAAACAGATTCCTTATAAAGATCACATATTATAAATGATAAAGACCGAAATAAATTATCTAAAATATACAAAGTTTAAAAAACCACAAATTTCCGATAAGCACAATATGTTTCTGACAATTGCCCAAATTTTCAGACAAAACCAATGTTTTTTTTGGGGGGGGGGGCGTAGATTCCCCCTTCCGCGCCATATAAATTACTAATTAAGCAGACCTCCCCCCCCCCCAAATCGGTAACTTTCAAGTTTCGACCTAACAAAAAAATGCCAACAACATTCTAACGGGATGAGGGGGATCATTCACCCCATAACTCCCTTTGGCATACGCCCCTGTATTCTGTATGAAAATAATTACAGCACAATTTGGTTGAGTCTTTTTTATCAAATTTATTAGAGCAGTCACAAAGAATTAATTCAGTCAAATGCATCACATAAGAGGTTCACACAGAAAATCAAAACGCCCAATGTATTAGCTGTTAAAAATAGCGAATTAGGTTTTAAGAGAAATCTTTACCAATTCTAATCTATGTAGTTTGAGTATTCTTATAAAATTTTCATATGGATTTCTGGTTTGCAAAGAACTACTTTTTCTGGAAATCGATCTTCACTGGGTGGTCCTTGTTGTTGCTGTTGCTTTGCACCGCTCGGCCCGGAGGCCATACACACCGACCCCGAGGGATCGGAAACTCCTCCTCAGAGACGAGGATATACCCGGATCGACATATCACACTCTGATTAGACTTGCGAGGAGGCTGTGCAGAGGGCTCACCTGCAGCGTTGAAACTAGGGCGGTGTCTTCCTTGACCCAGCTGATTACACCAACTTCGGCAGGAAGCCTCAAGGTCGCTTCGAGCAGCCAAAAAAAAAATCGATAATATCCATTTTCTAAATCATAGAGTAGTCTAGACCTTTACAAAGTTAATTTATGCGTGAACAACGTTAAAAAAATTCTAGCAAGCAAATCCACAAAAGAAATTTGTCAATGCCAGACTGCTGAGCACATAATGTTGGCTGTATGAAATTGTTAGTCATTCTAATAAGTGTATTGCTGTCCAAAAAATGTCGGACTGCAATATCTATTTTAAAGTATAATTGATATCTGTGAAAATAATGTGGCCAAAATACAATTCAGACAGCAATGCACCTCATTAATTTTAAGTTTCGGAAATCTGTATAAAAATCTATTACAGAATAATATGCTTATGTGTTTATATTTTCACAACTATAATGTTTCTGGCGGCTTACGCTGGCGTATCTTCGGTCAAAAAGCATAGTATAGTTCGGAAAATCGACAGGAAACATATATACCTACATTGTATTGTAAATTTTATTTAGAGATTTTTCGGGTTCGATCCCCATTCAAGGTTATTGACGGCTGTTCTCTTAAAAAATAAAGTTGGACCAAAATGGTTAAATTGATTCTATTAATTGACCAATATTTGGCAGACTTCATAATTGTTTTAAAATTATTGATTTTTTTCTGTATCAAGTACCTACAACCTGACGGCCAATCAAAATTGAGTATTTGAATTTTTCCATGTACGGATTTTTATTAGTTCAAATCCAATCATTTTTACAATTAGGCATTACAAAAAAGTGAAAAAAATTACAATTTTGTATCATAGATATTGTATATTACTTTTAATACAATATCTATGTTTTGTATTAAAATGGTCATTTTCTCTAAATCCTAATCGATTTTTTAAAAGTGAATGTCTGTGCCAGTACATTAGGGCATAGACTAATTTTAAGGAATAGACGATTATAGGATAGTGTTTTATGGTATAGACATTTATGAGTGTTCTAGAGCATAGAAATTTATAGGGAAGTCTATGTTTTAGGGCAGATTATTATAGGAGAGTCTATGTTTTAAAGCATAGACTATTATAGGAGTGTGTTTTAATGCATAGACTACTATAGGAGAGTGTGTTTTAAGGCATATACTATTATAGGAGTGTGTTTTAAGGCATAGACTATTATAGGAGAGTATGTGTTAAGGCATATACTATTATAGGAGTGTGTTTTAATGTACAGACTACTATAGGAGAGTGTGTTTTAAGGCATATACTATTATAGGAGTGTGTTTTAATGCACAGACTACTATAGGAGAGTGTGTTTTAAGGCATATACTATTATAGGAGTGTGTTTTAAGGCATAGACTATTACAGGAGTGTGTTTTAAGGCATAGACTATTATAGGGGATTGTGTTTTAAAACATAAACTATTATAGGAGTATGTTTTAAGGCATATAGACTATTATACGAGTGTGTTTTAAGGCATAGACTACTATTAGGGGAGTGTGTTTTAAGGCATAGACTTTAATAGGAGTGTGTTTTAAGCCATAGACTATTTTCAATCTGTGCTTGATATTCAATAAAAGATATGCAGCTGATAAAGCTAAAATTTTCAAATATCGATAGAAGGAAACTTCAGTTCTTAGTCATTAGGTCCTAAACAATAAAGTTTGTCCAATTGACTTCAAACTTAGTGTGAAAGTTCAACAACTAGCGACTTAGTAATAGTAATACAAAAACTAATTGATTAATGATTTATAAAAACGATACTTTCGCTAAAATCGCTTTAATTGCTCTAGATCCTCAAATTTGAGGTTTAGAATTAAGATAATGGACAATTCATATTTTATAGATAATTAAAATTTACAATTTTAGAGTCTAGGATTTCCACATTATCGACAATAATCTTTGACACAAAAACCTTCATAACTGTTTGGAGCAAGATTTCTAATAGAAATTTTCCGACCACAGTTCTAAATCCAGAGTTACTGCACCACAGTAACCATGAGGAGTATTATGCGCAAATATTTTTAAGCATTCAAAATTCTCATATGTGTACAAATAATGCTCCAAATTTTAATAATTTTCACATTATTAAATACGATTTCTGTTTGTTTGTTATAAAATTTACATTTTGCCTCCATTTTTTGGTGAGGAGGTCAAACTTTAAAACATTTTGTACCTGATAAAGTGGAGGTTCTTTTTCTTCTATTATGGTAACAATCCAAAGCGATTGAGGCGCATATTGTTTTCTTCTTCTTCTTCTTCTTTACTGAGAAGACAGCCAGCAATCCGACTCAGGAACTTAATTTTTTTAGGTTGCTGAGAACATCTTCCTCCGGCCTTCTCTCATCGCTTACCTTTGAGCACCTAACTATCAGGACGTGTTCTGCCTCTTCGTCACAGTCTGGGCAATTAATAGTCTAAGCTCTTGGGACAATGTTCCTATATAGGTAGGGTTTATTTAGGGTGTTGTAACAGATTCAACGGAAGATAGCTGAGTCGAAATCTGAGAAAAAAAATAGTTTAAAAATAAAAAATAACATCAGGTTAAAATGCATCGATATATTTCGCCTGATCTGGTCAGGACTGAATACATAGTTAAGTAGAATGAAATCTTTACTGCAGCAAAAATACAACATTAAAAAATAAATGTTGTAAGCCTTCGACAGTACTAACATCATAGATGAATATAATCCAACCAAAAGATGTTCAAAATTATGGTTTCAACATCAAAACAACAACCTTTCAGATCAAATCAAAACTATTTAATCAAGTGCATCTTGTTCTACACCCAAGCTGAAGCATGAAAAGATGGTCAGTCAAGCTTGGCGATTGAAAGTACCATCTAATATATCCGAAATCCAAAAATCAAAATCCATGAAAAAATCCAGTCAGAAATGAAAAATGTAAAGTTGTTAAAATTCAAAACAATAACAAGAAATATGGTGGGGGAATTAGGAACCTCAGCGGTGAGTTTTAACCAGTTTTATATGTACACAACCGTCACTCTTCCCATAATCTAGTTATTATTCAAATGTGAAAGGCTAAATAAGCACCAGTTGAATTAAAAGGCAGATCAAAACAACTTTTGAGATGGTGCAATCATTACATTTATATCAGCAATGCATATTCCTTATGTAAGAAATGTAATGACCATGGTTGATTGAAGAACCAATATGACAAATAATACCAAAAATATCATAATTGTGGTTATTATAAGAAATAAAATTAGGGACAACTACATTACTGCAGTTTTTAGTAAGTCTGCCAGAATAATTAACAGCATTAACAGAAATGCTAAAATCTGAATTAAAAGGAATAGTATTATGTATTGAGTTGACAAAATCAGAATTAATATAAGTCTTAGAATCCGGTATATTAGATAAAATTTATTAATAGATAAATAGATTCAGACTTAATACCAATATACACATTGGCAGAATATAAAGGATAAGTAATGTTTAAAGCAGAACTTTCATTTTAAAACATATTAACATAATTTACCAAACATACTAACAACTCTATTCTTTGATTGTAAATATCATTATTAACTATATATAACTTCGATTTTGTATTTCGTGTTAGTTGTCACTCAATATTTTATTTGAAATAGAATTTTCTATAAATAGAATTTATTGACTACAACTTTTTTTAAACCACTTTATACATCGTTGCGAAAAAAATGCACTTGCAAGTTATAGTCCAGAACAGCGGTTTCGACTTTGTTGGGCCTCATCAGCCAGGCATAATCACGACCTGAGTAAATTTTCAAAGAAGAGTTTATGAAGATATATATTAGAAAACCTGCATTTTTATAAAAGGCACTTACCGTTTCAAAGCAGATCCTTGTCAATTAATGTGTATTTTATATTACGTAACCACCCCTAATATTCTAAAACAATTATGAATTTTATATTAGCAACTTAACGGTCATAATCGATTGTTTAACATGAGATAATGTCGATCATGAACGTTGTTATGTACTTATCATGCTTGTTGTTATTATATCATACTTAATTACGTGACACTGTTGCTTTGTGTCTAGCTTTCTATTGAGTGTACTATATATATAGAAATGTGTGCTGTTATTTAGTTCACTATACTTTGCTTGATTCTATGTTGAATAAAGCCGAATTCTGTTATCGGTAATACTCGTCTTCTATTTATGTCACATAATATATGTACCTAATTAAATCATCAAGTTACTTAATCTAAAATAGGTACAATATTTGGAATTTTATGCATACAAATCCTACTAAATCGTTTAACTACGCATAATAAATAATCAATTCACCAAATAATGAAACATTTTAAAGTCTAACCCCCTAGATAGGGTCAAATTTGGTTTTCAAATTTAAGTTATGACGTTATCCAGAAAGCTCATATGACCTTGAGAAGTACATTTTTGGATAGGCAATAGACATGTTTCTATCTATGGGTAATACATCCTATTATCTCAAATATTCCTTTTCTTTTAATTTTATGTTTTTTACCGCATATTTTGGTGGGGTGCCAGTAACTTCAAAGGCCTTTAAAAAAATTGGGTCAGAGACCAAAAAGTTATTTTTAAATAAGAGTGAATTGCCTATATAGCAGGCTCCAATTAAAATTTAATTGGGGAAAATATTTTGTTACAGACTTTACAGATTATGGCAATCTTTCAAAATTTTCGCCTACCTATAGGGCTTGGTAGTCCAAAAAATTAATATGTATTATTGACATCAGCGTTTATTATTATAAATTGTGTATCAAAACAAAATTGTGCTGCACATTAAGTTTTTGTGCATAAATTGCTATTTTATTGAAAATGTTGGCGTTAGTTGTCGAGAAATATTCAAATTAGTACCATTTTTTCTTTTTCTTATTCTATTGCTGGCTGGCGGGGCCGGGCGTTCTTTCGGAGAACAGCTCTTGTAGATCGATGAGGCCTCCGAAGACAACCTTTTTGTCAGACAAATCCACACAGTCCATATCCAATGGATCCCTTCACACTGTGGTGTAATCGGTAACAAAGAAGCAGATTGAGAGGTAGACATAGCAACTAACCTAAAATTTAAAAAATGTTTCAATTGGCTAAGATGTCACCAAAATTTTATCCAAAGGAAGATCATTACAAGATGGCATAAATATAAAAAGGAAAGCAAGTGAAAACAAAAATATAAAATAGGAAAACACCTCATGAAAGAAATTGAAATGAACCTAAGCAGACCAAATTCTGTCACACTCCACCAAATACGCTGAGGCCGGTTAATCAAGTCCAATTCGATTGTCCAGGCCATAATGGCATCCAACTCTTGGCTTCCCACCATTTTCAAATATTATTGAGTTCTCGACAAAGATTATTAATTATATATAATCTTTGGTTCTCGAAAGGCCGCTACCCAGGCCCACAGCAGAAAATAGAGAGAGAAGATGTCCTGGAGTTGTTGATAGTAAATCAGGAACATACTATACTGCTGTTATACATAGTATGTGCCTGTTTGTAAATGGGACAATTTAAGAAAATGAGCTCAATATCTTCGATTTGGAAAAGGTCTTACACATATTTACATAGGATTGTTTCTTTTGCCGATACTAGGAAACTGTTGGAGAAGGTCTCCGCTTACCAACCCTCACTTAACTGAAGGTGACGGCACTTCTTTGTCGAAGGATTGGCAATATCTTTGTTTTGGTACATCGGAGTATTAATGGGACTCCCTGAAGCTGTGCCAGTTTGTCTGGTCTTGATGTACCAATCAATCCTCTTTGTAAAGTTTTAGAAACGTTTTAAGTACCTAACTGGATGTTTACTGAGCTGAAAATATTGTTTAATCTGATAACACAATTTGTTGGAATTTTGAAACTATTTTCAGAAGTGCAAGCTGGCCATTCGACCTATTTGATCAACTGGAATTTGACGACTCTGAATTAAATAACACTGTATTTACTTTATAGCAAAGATTCCTTATTTACTTTTAATAGATTATGTATATAACAGTTAAAAAAAACACACAAAAAACAACGTACCTTGGCAACCTTTGCGTTGCCATAGTGATCTAAATTAATTTTCTATATGAATGGAATTTTTGGCTGTGGCGAGTATCACAATACTACCACAATAATGAAAATCAATGGATCTTAAAAGTGAGTATCGTTTCTTAGATCTACATATTTGCATCTCATGTTTATTCAAAAGGAATAAATTATAATACCGAATTATTTGACGTAATATAACCACAAAAATACGATAACTCTGCCAAATTCATTTTAGCGATTTTTTCAGTGAACTTGTTGGTAAATGTTGTCTAGCAATTTAAATATTTCTTCAGCAGATGGACTAGTTTTCCCGGCGTTAACAGCGCAAAAAGAACTAAGAAGAAAAAGTCCAAGTCTGCATCAACAAACGTTACGTCTTCCTCAGCGGTGCACAACAGTCAAACCCACGGAGGAGGCCCAGTGGGAATCGTGCACTCCTAACATTGAACGTGGTCGCGTAGTGCGCAGTCTCAATGTTCAGGAGCGAAACCGTCTGTCCCGTGTGCAGGTCACATTGGACAAACAGTTGGAACGCAAGCTGCGTCGAATTACTCTAGAAGCGGCCGAATACTGTGACTCATTGGATGTTCTTCATCGTGCAAAAAAGAATGTGTTTTCCTCTCATGGGAAATATGTGAAAAAAATAACACTGGTTGATGATTTGCCTGTTTATCGATCAACACCGGATTTAAAAAATAAAGTCTTGACTCTGTCCAGAAGTAGTTCATGTTCAAAGCTGAACGAAAAACAAAAGTGTACCAATTCACGGTGTCTGGCCAACAGCAATCAAAGCGGAACTGATGATCAATTAATATCATCACATGCTGCTAAATACAGCTACAATTGGCTTTCTAAATTAAAATCCGACTATAATTTTAACAGAAAATAGTTTTACATTTTGGTATTTAAAGTATGAAGGAAAACTATATAATATACTTATTGAATATAATTCTTAATATGTAAAATAGGTAAAGGTACGAGTATAAAATCGTGCTTGCATAAAATTATGTAACTACGTACAAATAAATATCTAATTTGTAGAACAGTTAATTAAAAGTTTGTATAGTGTTGTCGTATAAAAAAATATAACAATCATTTTAATAATATTTTTAGAAAATTTCATTTTATGAAGTGATCGAGTTGGTGTTGAAACATAGAATTGAATGATAACTGAGAAAAATTCTTTAATAAAATTAAAAATTATTATCCCCCCATGACGTTGTCTAATTAACACTAAACAGAATCAAATCTAAAAGTTTTTTTAAAGCCTATTTCTACGGGCTATTTGTTTTGTCATGAAATCTTGAAGACTACAACCTCAATGAAGACACAGCATTTAAAGTAATAAGTGGCGTGTATTATTATTAACCAGAGAAAAAAATCACTAAACTCGCCGAAATAAAACGCCGAGAGATCTCACCGAGTGTCAAAGAGTTTTTGGCCAGTTTAGTTTGTCGTAGCGCGAGAATTTATCAAGTTTCCCCTCAAGGTTTTAATGGTTATGCTTTAGTTAGCTTGTTTTTACCGAGTTTTTGGATAGTTTTAGTTAACAAAGTCTTTTAGCAAGTTTTATCGGGTTTAAGTGAGTTCCAAGTAGTACGAAAAATGGTATAATAGTACTAATTTCATGTTGGACCAATTTATGCAAAATTTTATAATTTGTTAAACCTACTATACATTGATCCCATTTCCATTGCCAAAACTGTTGAAAGACTGATCCTACCTTATCTCCAAAAACATATGCCAACCCCACCTAATGAACATGGATTCTAACCAAACCACTCAACTACAACAACCCTACAAAGTTTATTTCACGACATAGCAGCTGGTTTAAACCAAACCACACCACCTTACAGAATATTCACAACAACTCTAGACCTTACAAAAGCTTTTGATGCAATCTATATTC
>JAUYWI010064332.1:0-15329 GCA_034780595.1 Parotoplana pacifica
GTCACAATCTTCTTTGCACATTGTCCTTTCTTTGGGCGGATGCATCCAACGTCTGAGAGATTTCCCGGAGTAGAACCCTAAACGGGCTAAGTATGCCACCCCTTGTCATTTTGTTAACAGCTAACTTGTTATCTAAAGCCGACAATGTCAAGATTGAACCATTCCTGCAGCATCTAATTATCTATGGATATATAAAAGCTGCTTTGATTTGATATTACGTTGATAAACCTCCGTCAGGATCACAGTAAAATAATTAAAAAAATGTTGGCATCAATTCAATCGAATTAAAAGAACATTCGTTTCTATTACCAATTGGATAGGAAATCAGCTGCTTGCAAAAACACTAGTAAGATTAACTGACGTTTTCTATTTTCAAGACTTATTTTCTTTGCATATTTTTTAATACTTATGAGCTGATTATTAAGATTATTATGAGCGGGACCATACTTTGTTGACAAATATGATAAGCGAAATTCTTTATCCTGTGCAACATTCGAATTACTTTTCCATCAACATCTAGTAAACTGTTCGAGATATATTAAAATTAAACAATCCTTCAAATTCTATGCAACAGGTCTCGGTATACAGCAATCGCAAATGACCAAAAAGGTCATGAAGTGTGTTAGTTCAAACCAAAAAAATAATTGAAATTCATTTTTGGACTTTTTAATCTTCAATGGATGATTTGTTGGCTTCATATGAAGAAGTTTTAAATTTTAGAGTCAATAAAGATATTAGTATTAAGTTCTAATTAACTGTATTATAATCAGCTAGAGGTGTTAAAATACTTGGGTCCAACAGTTCAGGCAAATTTGACCTTTTTGGTATTTATTTTTATTCTTTCTGTTATTAATCGTAAATTTTGGTTTGCAAATTTAAGATTGTTTTATACAAAATGATTGTTGTTATGAGAAATATCAAATGAATGTTCAGATAATATGGTAACTAACGTTCTATGTGGTCAAATAACCATACAGTCATAGTATTTTGTGTTGCTATGATTTATGAAGAAAACAGGATTAAACAAAAATCGTAATATAGTAAGGTAGCAGGGGTCGGTCTCATGTGGTCAAAGAACCACCAGTACACTGTGATATAAAGTTGTAATCCAACTTAGTTGTTAAGTAGTATAGGTAATATATTTTCATCAGATAAACGCACATAAAATATGACACACAAGTTTTACTCCCTGCCTCATAATTTTTCTAGAAGAGAAAGAGGAAGACGATGGAGGAAACGATACAAAATAACAAACGTTTTAAGCTACTTGACCGATCTTCAAAATATTTTCCACGGTTAATTATCATGAATTTCAATTCCATCAACCGCTTCAGATTTTAATGGGAGCGGTCCATCAACCGAATTAGCCTATTTTACAATGCTGGGCATTTAGCATACAACCAATTGACATTGCATAAAATTAGTGAAATAGCAATCAATAAACAATGGAAAACCATGTCATTTGATATATTATTGATTCGTTACAATCAAGTCTAAAACTAGCGCCAGATTTCTCATTGGCACCAAGTTAATAGTTGGCTATTTTATTTTTAGGTACACATTACTTATCTTCGCAATCAAACCAAAAGAACGCCATGTTTGTAGGTTTTCTTGTGTTTCTCTTTGTGACCGTATCAGCATCAACCAATTCAGCCCAACAATGTAAGCTGACGTTCATTCATGAATAATAGCAAAATATTATATATTAGGAGGAAACTTTTCTTGTTTTCTATGCTTTGATATTACATTTTATATTGCTCATGTTATGATACTGTATAGCTGATGAGACCCAGCAAGGCCGAAACAGTTCTCTTGGGCTATAAATAAGTGGCATATTTTTATCAACGTATAACTGTTTTTTATTTTTGCTTCTATCATAATATACACATATTGAGCTCATTATCATGTAAATAAATATCATTAGTAATTAAGCAGACTAATCAATAACTAAATATAATTATAATAATTAATGTATTTCACCAATTATGGAAAATCAATCACTCACGTATGAGTTTAATTTTTCCTAAAAATAGCAAAATAGTCACACTAGGCGTTAAAGGGTTAACGCTGTTGGTCCATTTAGCAAGAACATCTCTGATTGCATAGAAAGTAGAAGTACAAATAATTAAATAATTAAAACAATGTTAGTATTTCTGAAACATTTATCTTGTTTTAATCTAAATTCATTTTAAATTCAATTTAGTAAACATTCTAAATTCATTTAATTGAGCTTCATATATTTAACGACTGCGGTTTGGACGCCATGGATGATAACAAATAGACAGGGAAGAGCATGCTGATTATCCTTTTTTTAAATTCATTGTTTTTTTTGCTTGAAAAATTTGTTAATAAGATCATTTTATATTGTTTTTTATTTCCTTTATTGATCTCCGTATTTAAAACCTGACATATTATTTCATAATGTATAGCCAACTGAAAATAACGTAATGATATTTCTCTAGGTCCACGACTTCTGTCACAAGGCAAGCCAACAGAACAGATTTCAATTGGTTTTGGAGGAAGTTCAGGCCGAGTTGTGGATGGTAATGTCGATCAGCAGTGGGGTGGTAACTCTTGCGCTCATACAACACATATTATGCATGCCTGGTGGCCAGTTGACCTGCAAACACCCAAACAAATTACCAACGTTATCATTTGGAACAGAGGAGATACTGCTGGCAATAGATTGTCAAACTTTAATGTGAAGGTAAATGTTTAAAACAGTTATTTGTATTCAGTCGTATACATAAATATCTTTCAAATTTATATTCTTTTGATTTGTAGGTGTCTAACTGCAGTATCACGGGTTTCAAAGATTGTGCTTCGTATGGTGCAACTGGCAATGGTGACGTTATTCATCTGCATTGTAGAGAATATGGACAATATGTGCGAATTCAACTTAACGGAAAACTTACCTTCAATTGTGTGAAGTAAAAGTTTATGGGTATTAAGGAATTGGAAGATCAAAGCTAGATAGATGACTGTATGAAACGGTGGAATGTATATATCATACATCTATTTCAAAATTTACTATTAGTTGAATGACAATTCTGATGAACACTAACTAGTACCTACCTGTATCATGAACCTGTAACAAATATATTCATATTGATTAATTTATCATTCCACAATTTTTATTTTTTTGGTGTTATATTACATTGTTAATTTGACAATAGTGGCATGGACACTATATGGACTTTTATTTCGTGTCTTTTTTAGATTTTGTTGTTATCCACGGATCAGTAAAAAAATCGTTTGAATTTTATTTAAATATGTTTATAAATTTGCCACTGCCCCTAAGCAAATTGAAAACAAAATGAAACGAACAACTGCGTTAATTATAAAACTTTATTATAATGTATGCTAAGGAACCACGGAGTGCGTGCTTAAATTGTGATTGGTTGGCCAGTCCATTCCTCATCACCTCCGGTCCAATCGCCATCACAACCAGTCCAGTATCCACCATCATATATTTACTCCACGTGTTGGAGCTTTGGAAACAAATGATTGTTTTTGGAGATGAAGAGATAAAGCTCAGCGCAAAAATCCAGGGTTTGTTTGGACGAATGGAAAGCGATCTTCAGAAAGTTTATAATTGTATGGTGTGTTTGAGCTGCAGCACAAGGCATCTTAAGTTTTGTATGTAACGCAAAAGATTTTCTTGGGAAACAACAAGGAGAAAGCAGACAATCATTCCTAGAGTCGGCAACGAAGAAGATAGACAAGGCGGCGAGGATAGTAATATGTATATTATAAACGTATTAACGTTTTGATACAGGTTAGGCCAAAAGTCACGCAATAGGAGCCAAACGACAATATGTGATAAGTAATGTATTACAATCTAGTATATTTGCAAGTAGGCATAGTTTCAGTATAAGAACTAAATCTAAAATGATAATAACTAATACGAAGTGAATCCAAAGTGAATGCTAAGCGAACGTCCAAATTTAAAGGAGATGTTTAAATTGCAAGCAATTATTAATGTTACTTTAAAAAGATCATTGCACGCATCGTGGGACATCGACAGTAAGTCTATCACATTTACCTACATCGGATATTGTTCATTAATTGATGAAGAGTTCTTCGTTGATCATTATAAACAACAGACTTTAGTTGACCGATAGAAAGAAAGGTCGGTTGACCTCGGCGCCCACTTGATGGGACGTCGATGGCCGATCCATTTATTAGAAAAATAGTCATTGAGAAACTCACAAACAGTGGCAAAATGTGGTGTAGCCAATGTTGTTAAAAATGCATTGTGTTCAAATGTGCCAGCGAGATGTCATCTAAAATAGAAATCAGAAAGTTCTTCAACATGTTCAGATAGGTCATAGGTCTCTCCTGTTACACTTTGATCAAAGAAATAGGGCCCAAGCAATGTTTCTTTCCAGATAGCACGCCAAACAATAACGTGTGGATCATGTTGTTTATTTGTATCAGAAAACCAATGGGATTGTCTGTGCTCATTATTGGTAATTTTTGTTATTGACATGGCTACTCAGATGAAAAATCGTTCCTTCACTGAACACGTTTGATTGAAACGGGTCGCCATTTTGATACGAACTGCAGAATTCTGAACGACTATCAAAAGCATCATTGTGTAACTCGTGTGTAATGGATACTTTGCATGGATAAAACTTTTCTTTGAACTGTTCAAAATGACGCTAATTGGCCTATCCGGATGTTCATCATTAGAGGTACCCGCAGGTGATACATTGTTTTAGCATACAAAACACCATATTACAAGTTGCTCTACAGTTAGCTTCATCACCTATTTTAATTTATAACGGATTAATTGATTAAACATTTCTGGGCATTTCACATTAAATTTTTACTAGTTTCTATTTTTAGATGTACCGTTATTGTTCTAAAAATTTACTTGATTGTAATGCAATAATATTCACATATTGCCTTTTTGACCATACTGCGTCACTTTTGGCCCACCCTACCTGTATTTCTTGTAATTCATTTTACATTATTGTGCCAATACGAGCTTTGACAACGTTACTGCCTTTTTAACACAAAACAGGCTCTCCTAGATATTCTCACTTCAAATGCTACTTTGCCAGTTTTCCTCTTTGGCTTTGATATGAAATATACGAAACAATTATATTGCGTGGGAACTGATTATGCCTGGCTGATGAGCACTATTAAGCCGAAACAGCTGTCCCTGTTATCAATTGGAAATAATATAAATAAATATTCTGTCTTTATTCAAATAACAGCTCTTTTTATTATTTCTCTTTAATATTTCCTGTTTATATCCATAATACGTACGATAATAGTTATTCTAGTATTATGGATATATTATAGACAGCTTATGCATAAATGATGGACACAATGGACATATTATAGTTGTATAATAATAATAATATTTATTAATTTATAAAGCTACTCGGATCGCCGAAACGATGTCTGTCCTGCTATTAAAGTGCAAGCAATAACACATAAACAATACAAATTATAAGTGCAAGTTAGTTAATGAAAATAAGTTGGTTTTAATGAAAATAAGTTGGTTTTAATGAAAATAAGTTGGTTTTAATGAAAATAAGTTGGTTTAAATGAAAATTAGTTGGTTTTAATGAAAATTAGTTGGTTTAAATGAAAATTAGTTGGTTTTAATAAAGATAGTTTGGTACTTACAACGTTTTGAAGCAAATAAATTTCTCCAAAAGCATATTCAATATCCCACCTCAGATTGCTGGATTATATATTAACCGACATATGTGGTACTCACCAGACGTCCAGATCATATGTGACGCCCAGTATCGAGTACAAAATATAGTTGTTCGGTGGCCTGGATCGGTTAACCTCTTCATCAGCCCAATACCCCTGCAAAGAAACGATATAACCGGGCACACAAAGCCACTCGGTCGACAATGGAACGAATGTTCGGCCAATGGAAGCGGCGATTTTCGGCTCTAAAATATGCACTACGTGTAAAGTTGGTAAGGGTCCCCAATGTAATTGTGGCAGCGGCAGTACTGCACAACTTCACAATTGACAACCGCGAGGAGCTATTTGTGGACGAGATAATCGTCAAGGTAACAATTTCCGCAGCCGATTAATTGAACGTGTATTCAATAACTATATGTGTATTTTTAATTTTTCATAAACCATTATATCAAATCCTACACGCTTCTATTTTGCTTTGATCTAATTTCTGAATACTAATTATCGGATGAATTAATTGAAGTAATAAAATATGTACAGTTATATGGCTTTTGCTTCTTCGATATTATATTTATCGTACCTTCCTTTCTTTCTATAAAAGAGTTTCTTTTGAAATCTAGGATAATGCCAAAAGGACATTAATACTGCTTTGTGCAATAGCTAATACCATGAAGCACTTTCGATTGCACAAAGCAGTATTAGCCTTACTCCCGTTCGCAACTAATACCGCTTCTTGCAATCCACCCTTATGTAGAGTACGTCCAAGTCTCACTTCCATGATATAGAATATGTTTTACTTCTTAGGAACTCCATGCAGTTCTAAAAGGCCATTTCATCTTGAACAATTCTAGTTTTTACTTCGGTTTTCCATTTCTAGCCATTTGGTATTTCATTTTTCATAAACATTGCCACGTACCTAATCCATTATCGCAGTTGATCCATTTTTGCAAGAATAGTTCAACATCTATGATTCGATATAAATAAAAATAACTAGAGAAAGAAAATATTTACAAATAATAAAATAATTACAGCGTTCTTAGTGGTTCTGAAACACCTATTTTATTTTAATCGAAATTCATTATGTCTGAAATTCTATTTGTTCAATGACTGCAGTGCCGAACTGCCAAATGATAACAAACAGGCACAGGAAAAGCATGCTGAATATCGTAGTTTTGAAAACCGGCAAGTTGGTCCTTTGTTGTTTGAATAAATGTGTGGATGAAATCTGTATCGTTTTTCTAGACAGCCAGCACTGACTAATGAAGTATTATATGATACAATTATTGTTCTTCATTACCTTTTGTATTTTCTTTATTGATCTCTTAAATATTTGTCAGTGTTTTGCCACTGAAAACAATGTAATGATTCTCCTCTCAAGACTTCTGTCACTAAGCAAGCCAACAGAACAGATTTCAATTTTTCAATGGGGAAGTCCAGACTTAGCTGTGGATGGTAATATCAATCTGAATTGTCATGATAAGTCTTGCATGCATACAACACACATTAGGCATGCCTGGTGGCAGATGGACCTCCAAACACCCAAACAAATTACCGACGTGATGATTTGGAACAGACTAGATTGTTGTGGCAATAATTTGTCAAACTTTAATGTGAAGGTAAAAAATTTAAAGCAGTTATTTGAATCGAATTGTCAATATAAATTTATATCTAAGTGTTATTCATTGACTTGTAGGTATCTAATTGCAGTATCACGGGTTTCATAGATTGTGCTTCGTATGGGGAAACTGGCAATGGTGACGTTATTCATCTGCGTTGGAGAGAATATGGCCAGTACGTCCGAATTCAACTTAAAGGAACAAATTTTAAATGTTTTTTTTAAATTTTATATGATTTTTACCCTCTAACATAAATGTAAATGAATGGTATGTATATCTATGTCAGTTTAAACAATAAAAAGAAGGTAGGTTTTGCACATTTTCATTAATTAATGAGCAAATACCATTCTGAGTGTATTTCAACACACTTTTATGCATAATTCAATTATTTTATTGTGTGACCTAACACACTTGAAAATAAAATTAAGAAACTATCATCATCATCAAGTTAACTGCTTGATTTGAGCGTTAGAGATCATGGTTATTGTAACATTTCTATCCATAGTCATCCCTATCACCACGACATTTCTCTTTCTAAATGAAATATCTCTCTATCTATAGTGTTCTGTCGAATTAGTTATTAGAAAGGTTCAATACTATGGCATCTACTTTCTCCATCTTTCTCAGTTAGCTACCCGGTTCTTCAATTCTCTATAGGTGTTTTGTTGGAATTTTTCTACCATCCCCTTTCTTGGTTTTCCTCTTCTACGTTTCCCTCGAAATAGACCTTCCAGAATTCTTTGACCATTCCTTCTCCACGTATCTTTTTGACCTCTATTTCAGTTCTTATGTTGTGCATTTTCTTTTATTCTGTTAATTCTCGTATTTTTTTATTCATTAAACGCCTTGTCCCTTTTTTGTCCATATCGTTGATAGTACCGCTTTTTTGCCATAATGCTGTTCTTGCTTTCTGTGTCTCATTTTAAGTTCATTACGAAGTGTATTTTAGTTCTTTCATCCGATTTCCATTTGCGCCTTTTTGTATATTCTCGATCCTCGTGTCGTTGATCCAGGTTTGCTTTGGGGCCATTTTTCTGATGTATCCTATATTGGTTTCAGCAGATGTTTTTATTATTGCTTTCATTTTTTTTATTGTTCACATTATCCTGATTGATATTTTTTAACTGTTGTTCAATTTGATTGCGTAGTTACTTTCAATGCGATTATTTTTCAATTTTTCGAAGTCCAGTGTTTCTGCGGTCTTTCTTTTTAATTTGCATGAATTACAAAGTTCTTTTTATCGTGAGAGGGTTATGATTGCTATCACAGTCCGTTCCTGGATAGCTGCATAATTTTTTAACACTTTTGTATCGTTGTCTCACTGCAATGTAGTCAAGTTGACATCGAAATCTCTCTACTGAACTTTTCCAGGTGTACCGTTTCCCTTTGTTATGTTGAAATACTATATTTGTAATGAACAGTTTGTGTAGTCTGCCGAAATCTACAAATAGTTGTTCTCTTGTGTTTCTCGTTCTCAATCCAATGTTTCCTACTTCTTTATTGCCGTTTCCTTCTCCAACAATTACATTCCCATCTCCAAGATTATCGCTTTGTTCCTTCAATAAGTTCTTCAATTTCGTCGTCGTCGTTGTCTAATGTTGGCATGTATACTTGCATAATTGCTATGTTGGTCGGTTATGCTTCTAATACTGTTAATTTTATCCGTTCTGATTTCTGTATTATTTTGATAGTTTTTCCTGAGTGATGTTGATCGAGGACTATGGCTAATCCTTGCTGGTGTTTATTGCCTCCTGACCAGATGATTCGATAACCGTTGTTAGTGTACTCTCTTCGCATAGTTCCAGAATGTTGATTTTGAATATCTTCATTTGTTCGAGAGCATTTTCCTATTTTCCATCTTGTAGCATTGTCCGCACATTCTAAGTTTAGCTCATTCTAGAGTGCTGTGGACTGAGGTGGCCTGAATGCTTAACCCAGTGATTCTTAGCAGACCCTGGCCGAATAGATGAATCGCCACCTTAAGCCAAGTTTCCCTAAACACTGAGATCTAGGATGGTGTTTCTTTCGTAGATGTCATAATGAATAATCTGCGGTCTTATATTAACATTAGTTTCCGCCTTTCTTTCTGCCGAAGCTGTATCATACCTTTATCTAAATTGAATCTGTATAAACCTTCAACATGTTATTGCCGGTTAGTAATTATAATCATTTGTACGCCAAATATCCTATTCATTATACACTTTGAAGCATTATGAATGTACCATTTGCCAACAAAGAGCAGAAGGTCGTCGGGATCCTATTTATGGTTATTAGTCCCTTATACCAACCCCTTCACTATCTACGGTATTGAGACTTACTCTACCCCGAAAGAAATATGAATGAGTTCTATCCAGAGGAATCGATCATACGTCGGGAACCTACCTATAGTTCCTGGGATCAAGGAGATTTCTAAATTCCTTCTAATGCATTTGTGATGTATGCAAGTGACTGTAGAAGTATAGTGTACAGTAGAACTTTCTGCAAATTATCAAAATTATTGTTGAGTCTTTGAGATTCCATATTTCGAAATATAAACGATCCTGCAGATTTAAATCTGGTAGTTATAGTGGTAGAGATATTTAATTTATGACCAGATTTTCCAGATGTTGTTCAGCTAACCGGGTTTATGGGGTCTCATGCATTATGATAATTCTTCCTGGGGGTTCAATAAGTAATTTGAATATCCAAAAATATCAAACATCTTTCGGCCTGTATTAAGACCCCATCATCGAAAATCTCTAAATAAGATATACCAGCCCATTCTTTAATTCCACATTGATCCAATGATGTTATATATACATTACATTTATTATTCTTTCACCAATCAACATTCGAAGTGATTTATTACACCATCTAATCGAAACTTAGCCCATCTGTGCATAAAATTCCATCAAGCAAACCTCGTAATATTATAACATCATCACAAAAATTGATCTTCTATCTTGAATGCAAAGAGTAACGATACAATGTGAGTAGCAAATGTTTCTTAAATATGCGATGGGTAAATGTCTTATATAAATCCAATTCTGCTGCTACATTTTGTACAAATTCACCCATTGCTCCTTCAACAGCAGTAATATTATCATTGTAGACAACTATTACAGCTATTACAACTATTCCCGGTTTCTTCAAATTATCAAATTATAGCAGATACTCTTTCTTTGTCGATAGCAGAATGGATAAGATCTAGCGGAGTTCCTACTGAATTCACATATATGGCTCAGAAAAAAACATTTGACGAAGTAACCAGACATTGAGTGCCATTTAAATTTCCATTGAAAAGTTTTATTTATAAATAACTAAGGAAAGTTTCTTGACTTGGAAAATCAAATAGTAATGTAATGCAACTTTAAAATCAGATCCAACAAAACTAAATAATATTAAAATATGTATAATAAAAATTCAACGAAATTACCACACCAAAATCATCCTGCATTAATTATATTTAATTCCAAATTCTCAAAAAAATATTTGTATGATTTTTTTATAATGATTTTTTATGACATTTTTGGCATAGATTTGGGTGTAACGATTTATGGTCTGTGAGATATGTATAAATATACGTTTCTTATGTCGTTTGTTTGTAGACACAACTATCTGGGAACGCCAGGGAGATAGACTTCGTTCGATAATCTTAGCACTCAGCAGTTTGTCACCTTCAGCTTGAAGGACTTGTTTCTCGCTATAGTTAAGATTTTACAGTTCGGCGGTAAATTATTGAACAGTCAAACTACATATGCTCAAGGGAAGCTGAGCTTTGAAATTGTCGCTATATTATTTATTAACATTATTTATATTAAGCCAAGTTCGTTTTACTCCAGTTAAGAAGTTTTTCAATACAATATGAAATGAGCAAACTCAAGCCACACATCTTAATTTTAAAGAAATGCAAATAGCATTTTAAATCTTTTTTTGTCTACTCTACTTTGATTATATTCTTTGTAGTCTACTTCATTGTTACCATTGTTGTTTTTAATATTATGTGAACACAGCGTTTTACGCTTGGGCTTTTTATCACTACTTAATATTCTGCTTCGGGCCAATTATCTTTTATTGGCCCAAATGAAATTTGATGATTTTTGTTGTTGTTGTCGATACCGGACCAAATCCCCGTCCTTTCCACAACGTTTTGCTAGGCTTTTCCAATTTCATTAATCTGAATTTTATAGTAATCATTTTTCAAACTTCTATCATAATCTGTAAAAATAAATTTGCCAATTTCTCAGTTGTTTTGTTAATATCAAAATGGTAGCAACAAAATGTTAATAAATCTATATAAAGTAATAAGCATGTAATATGTTTTGAGATTAACAACTTAAGAACAAGGAATGTGGGTACCTGATGGTGACAACGATTATACTATATCTTTGTGTTTTAATAGGCTCTAACTTTGAACTCAAACAACAGAAATTTAAACACAAGATCTTCTGGAATAGATATATCGACGCCATTTCTTAGCTTGGGCAAGTAATATTACAGCAGAAAAAATCTGAATACAGCGAACACAGTTAGCAAGTCATTAAAATTTACACTAAAGAAACCTACAATAGGTACAGTTAAACAATACAAAAATTGGACATCTCACACATCAACGAAGATAGCGATTGTCACAGGTGAAATTAGACGAGCTACAAAAAGATCCACGACAACAGAAGCTGAAGACCAGTCGATTAAAAAAGTTATTCAACGTTTCAAAAACAACAATTACCCACCAACATTTTTTCACAACGGCCTAAATAACATCCTAAAGAATCTCAAAAAGATGCTTCTGAGACAAAATCAAAATACATAAAATGCCGGTATATTGATGAGAAGCAAAGACAACAAACTCAATCTATCATGAAGCAAAGCAAACTCAGTGACAAAGTTCATCTATGGTTTAATTCAGGAAAACCATAGAGACAAAATCCTCCACCCACCAATAGAATAAACAATCTGTACAGACACTTGCGTTACATGCCAAATAGCAAAATCTAAGGGCAAATGTGAAACTTAGAATGTAATATACAAACTTAGGATGCACAATTTAGAACAAACTTTATATAGGCGACACAACCAGAACAATAAACAACGCATCAATGAACATTTACCCGACAAAACGTACTCAGCAATGTATGACCATCACCAACAACTTCACGCCATACAACACTCTATCAAAAAAGAAATTATTCACTACAACCTCAATAACGTCTACCAACGGAGCATCATTGAATCGCTCTACATTTGATTGTAAAGGGATTGAAATGGGATTAAATTTATAGTTATTTACTTATTACAACTAATTACTATAGTAGCATAATAAAAAAATATTTTTATTTTTCAGAAGTCTTTTAAAATCTAACTTTACTACATCTAGTAATTACTGACATATATAATATCAATCTGTAGTGAATTTGTTATAAATAGTTTAGACACTGAAGGCTATCAGCCGAAAATGTTGTCATTAGATAAATAATTTGGGAGCTGAAGAAAACATCTTCTTATTTAAGCTTTCAAAATTGCCTTTCAAAAATTTGGAAGCTTTCAAAATTGATAGCTTTTATAAAAAACTATCGTACAGGAAATACAATCAAATTCATAATTTTGACATATAAATTAAATGTAAAGATAAAAATATATAACAATATTTTTGGTTTCGTTTCATTAACATTCAATTGTTTACCAATAACATTACATTTGGTCGCGTTTATTGATTTATAAACATATGTCACAGTAATTTTCATTTTAATCTAGGACAGTTTTAAGTTAAAATGATTTTTAAGCATTTTTTATAATTAAGCTATGTAATATACAATACCTTTTTCTTTCTTTTCTCCAAATATTCAAACACTTATAATTAATTTATAATTAATCTGGATTGGTTATATTGCTAATTATTCACCAAAAATGAAATAAAAATGAATTTAGTAGGTCATACTATTATACATTATTTATAACTTATTATATGTAAATATATTAATTTTTGTTTTACTTCATTAATAGATTTTTTTGTTAGGGGCCAATTTAAAATTTTCCAAAATGGCATCCGGAGATGCTGAAGACGAAGACGAGTGTACATCTTTTAGCCAAAACCGGAACTCAAGCTATACAGAAAATGTTCTGGAAGAGTTACCATGAGACGATTTCGTTGTTAATTATTGAGATTTGTATTTTAATTAGTAATTTATCAAATAGGTGTTCTAAAGAAAACAAATATCTGCATTTTACAGAGAACAAAGGCTTGTTGATGGATATAGATGGACTCATTAGACTACTGCCAGATCAGTGTAAAACTACTTTTTAAAGTTCAAATTGATAGCAAAGTGAGTTCTACTTAACAAACTTCTTAAGATGTGTGTTCTATATAATCCTGTTTTGTGTTTCAATTTCAACGAATCTCAAAATAAAAGTTGTTGATGTTGTTGATATAAACACTATTGGAGATCCAGACACAAAAGAACGAAAATAGGCCTCTCATTCGTTAGAAGATGTTGTCTGTGATGACATTGAGCAGTTTCACAAATTAGATTCATCTTCTATTCACGTATCAAGGTTATTTCAGTTTTTAAGAGCGATCAATTAGTTTTGTCTCAGACTCATTGTTTAAAAAGGTTTGCCCAACAGTAAACCCTATAATCCTACGAAAAGAATAAAAACATAATGTTTCTAAAGATATTTGTGTATTTTAAATTCTTCGATATTCATTTGACATGCATGAAATTGATCGAATACCACATGCACTTTCCATTATGGCACCTAACTGCAAATAGTTGATGATATTACTGCAATATGCCAATTGGTCACCGCGACAATTTCATTGTGTTAAACAATTTTAATATTCAATTACTTATTTACTTATTATGTTCTAGTCATGGCATGTTATTAAAAATAATTAAGCTGCCATCTATGGAACACCTATCTTTTGAATTCCCTGAATCAAGTACCATTTTCTCTCTAAATAAAGTCGCTATATTCTAATCATGTCGAATTATTAAATATAATTATAGTTATTTGTTATCTAAGCTGGTAATTCTTCCGTAGACAATAAATATTGACAAACTGTATTGCCTCTATGAAAATCAAAAACGGCTTTGTGTTCTTATTTATAAATTTTAAATTTCAAAACCCAACCTTAATTCTATTCCCAATTTAGATTCTGCCAATGTTGAATAAGCGTTAAGTCTGAATGTAGTATCTCCATTCTTTCTGACTAAATACTTTCATGAATTTTGATTTTCTGATTTCAGTATTTTCAATAATTAGCTTAACTGACCAATTTATCATGCTTCAGCTTTGGTGTAGATAAAATGCACATAATTACACATTTAGCATTTGATTTAGTGAAGATGTGTTTTCCACGTTTAAGCCTTATATTTTTTCACATCTTTTTATTGGATTATATTCATTTCTATGATTAATAATTTTTTTTTAAATTTATTTGTTTGCTGCATCAAAGATTTTATTCTACATATGTATAATACATAAAAAGTTATGATAGCTGACGACAAACATTGATATGTGAAGAGTTTAGAAAACCAATTATACATACAGGCTTGTTAGCCAGATTTATAGGCTATTTAAATATTGTCTGATCATAAATCTGCCTATTTATCGCAATGCTCGCTGTATGTAAATTATACTGATGTTGAATTACTGAACGTAAAATTTAAAGCATTTCTGATTTTCATAATGCCTGACCAATTTTTAAATATAAAATTGAATGTTTTTCTTATTGGCCATTGTTAATGCGACCAAGGGAAACTCCAAGAAACAACAAACAAATGATCTATACAGGTATTCACTAAACATAAATGTTCAGATTTAACAAATTGTCAGGATGCTAAAATGGTCAATATAAAGATAATTGTTACAGTTGTATGATAGAAGTATATACAGCCGGCGACAGATTATTATGAACACCTATATTTTTTATAGAATTTTTGCTAATTTATTATTATTTTAAATTTATGTATTATATTTTATGTTTTAATTATGTGAGTGGGTAATATAAGTATAATAGAAGTCCAAAGAACATAAAAATATATAAAATTGCCAAAATAG
>JAUYWI010064343.1:0-15328 GCA_034780595.1 Parotoplana pacifica
AGAATCTCCTATTTCCCCCATTCATTTCCCTTCCTCCACAGAGAACGCGAAATCGGTCCTTATCAGGACCAACCACTAATTGATTGATAAGGGACATCCTTTATATATAAGATTATATGATTCCAATAATGTATGGAGATGTATTGTGACTAATATTGAAAAATAATCAATTTTTTGACAGAGGGGCGTTAGAAGTGGCCAGGGCATCACAAGTGTACTTACAAGTGTACATCACAAGTGTACTTACATGTATGTGCATGTATGAGTTTTTGTAGGTGCTGTACTATGAATGTATGTACATATTTTGGATTATTATTTCCAAAATGCTGAAAATAAGCTAGAATGCAGCATACTATTTTACAAGCATTTTTCCATTTGTACTTGTAAAATCAAACGTGTTAACTGAAAATGGCGTAATAACGAGAATATACTGTACCTAATCTAGCTCTATGTTTGGTTGATGTTGCCTTTCTATAAAAATAATTGACTTAAAAAAAACTTCCTAATAATAGATCTGATAAAGGCATAAACACCAATACCTTGATAAAACCTATCAATTAAGACATTTTTCAGGATAATATTTCATAATATGTCATAAAAGTAGGAAGTGATAAGATAAAAACAAATGACATGACTTGATATAACAATGACAAATGACAAAAGAAACCTTTATAGACAACTTTTGGCTTCCATTGCCTTTTAGGGTTAGTGCCCTTTGGTAGCCTTTAAAATATTTGAGACAGTCTTAGTCCACCTATAAAAATCACATCAATCTTGGTTTTCTTTCATTTTATTCAAATGAAATAAATATAGCTTTACTAACTTCCTATGCATATTTCTCTACAGTGAAACAAATAGATAAGTTAGATAAACTATATTCATTTCAGTGGTATAGAAATTAAAAGAAAGAGAACAAAATGGTTTTATGTAAAATTAGCATAGAAGAATGTATAAAGATTCTTTTAGTGCTAACAAAATATTTGTACTTTATCTCTAGCATTAAAATGGTGTTTTTTATTCATTTACCATTGAATGGTCAATGAATATTATTTATCACATGGTGGTGGTCTTTTGTTTCTATTTCCTTCAATTTAACTTAAAGACCATAATACTAAAAAGACTAAAATAGGCCGAAATTATAGAAAATTCTTAATACTGTTCACAAAATTTATGAGATTTGGCAAACCAACCTACATTTTGCACAAGGTGAGAAAATATTTTGGATGTGGATTCACATCTCATATATTGAACACACTGTTAAAAAAGTATGTAGTGAAATCAAAACAAGCAGGTTTTTTATCGACATGTCATGAGAAAAGGCTGTGACTCAGACTGGCTGGATTCTTGGTAAAAGGAGGGTAGAGGTCAAACTCATGAGAACTTTATTAGTAGTCTGAAGCAGCAGTGGATTCATTCAGAAAAGAGAGATGTCGAAATGATAAGGATGACTGACTATTGGATAGAAATGTTAGGCAAACCATGATCTCCACATCCAGTTGCACTAGCACCATATGTCTTGTGGTAATATAATGGTTCTGGATGTTCACAAACAAGTTTCTGTAAAATTGGCTAATTCTCACATTGTTAAGAAAGAAACAAATAATAAAAAATATATAATTGAAGATATTCATTATAGTTTTGAATCATGCAAGTTAGACATAACCAGTATTTTCTATGGAGGAGTTCTGATTAGAAATTACTGGATCTCCTCCACTTGCCAAGCCAGGCTCTTACTTAAAAGTCAATTTTTTATGCAAACTAGAAGGTACCTAGATATTAACAAATCTGTACTTTACTTCGGCTACTAGTCAGTGATCAAATCAAATAAATCAAACAAAATTTTAATATATTACAAAACAAATTATCTATTGAGCAGACCAACTTTTGTTATGTAGAGGTTGAATGAGTATGTTACATCATAACATTGAAGATATTAAAGTGGTGAATGCTAAACCAGAAGTTCTCGTGGTTGATAGTAAATTCAAAATAATGTAATTGTACAAGTCAATTTTTTTCTGTTTTTGATAAAGGGAAATGAATAGTAAAATGAATTTCAAAAGAGGTTAAGCCAAAACTAAAAATTTCTGTTCATTCCAAAACTTCTGTAACACTTGAAATGAAGATTGAATATGAAAAGGAAGTAGATGAATGGAATATCCACTATAGTGAATTCAAAGTAATGATACATTAAATGGCTGTGAACAAAGAGAATGAAAAATGGTATGACCTAGATTATTGTGAACTAAAGTTATGTATCAAACAATAGAACTGAGAGTGATGTTTGCCAAGCATATTTAAGAAATTGGAAAATGATGGGTTTAAACTTGAGAAAAGCATACCTGCAAATTCAAATTGATTGATCCATGTTTGGAACTGGCCAGTTATAAGTAATGAAATGGGTACTAGACCAGTTCTGAACTGGTTCTAACCAATTCAGATGATACTGATTAGACACAATGGGGAAAATGGCCTCATTAAAATTAGAATATTAGTGAAATTTCTGAAAAAAAAACAATTTCTATAAAACTGTCAATTTTATGTTAAAAAATACTTCATTATTTAGTACTCTTTTTTTTATTTTAAAAAGTCCCAATAAATATTATGAATAGTATAAATATTATAAATAGTATGAACAAAAATAAGTTTTAAAAAGAATAGTAAAGTATGGTTTTTGAAGTATGAAATCTGCCACATTTATGTAAAATTAGGATTATCTAGGCATGGTTCCAAAAATATTTTTAAAGGGATTCCAAAATTTTGAAAGGGTTTTATGCTCACCCTGAAGACCTTATACCACTATTTTGGCAGGGTCAGTCTTGTCTTCATTTAACAAGTCTTACTCTCTATTTATATTGCTGGTGAGTTCCATGGCCTTCATGCCTTCATGCCTTCATGCCTTCTTATCTGCTGCAACCAGGTCTTCTGCAGTCTTCCCCTTTCTTCTTGCAGGCTGGATACTTGAACTCTTTGCAGAGGACATGTCCATACCATTTCAGTTTCTTGTTTCTCAGACATGTTATAATGTCTGGAATGTTTGTGATTGTATGGATATCCTCATTTCTAACATGTCACAACAGGGATATGCCAAGGATTCTTCACAGCATACTCATTTCTGTTGATGCCAATTTCATTCTTGTGGTGTTATTGATGGTCAAACATTCCAAACCATAAGTAAGAGCTGGTCTGATGACTGAAATATATAGCTTGATCTTTACTTTGGTAGGGATCTTCTTGTCTGCTACTGCCCCAGAAAGGTTCTGCTAGTTAGTCCATGCAGATTGAATACACAGTGACATCATCACCTGGGGTGGTTGTTTTAATTTAGGGTGGATCCTAGGTACTTAAATTCCCTCACTTGGTTAATGGTGTGTCCAATGATCTTAATTGTTACTTCAGTGCATGCAGTAGCCATATATTTAGTTCTCTCAACTCTATTAAGATATCCATACCCTTACCATACAAGCTCATGCATAACTATCTTAATCTCATAGAATGCAACAAAGACTATGAATTTTCACTAGTTGTATAAAAAGAACTAATATACTGCACTATCAATAGACATTTATAACACTGTAGTATATGCACTGGTCATAGACATTTATATTCACATATTATTGACATTGTATGCACCTTTTCATTTCATTCAGAATATAGGTAGTACAAAATTGCTAAATAATATTATTTAAGCAGTTCTATACTATTTTGAAAGACATACAAATAAAAATGTAATTAAAATTTCTTATATGATAGTGTGTCTTGGTCAATCAGGGAGATGAGTTCAAATACATGGGTTCAACAGTTCAGATGAAAAATGGATACAAACTGGATAGGGTGCATGGAAAAGGAACACTGGTGTTATAGTGACAGAAAAGAAACAGACAATGTGAAAGGTAGAATGTATAAGACAATGGTGAGACCAGCATACTGTATGGGATGGAGACTGTGACTACTACAAAGGGGTAGGAAGAAAAGATGCAGGTGACAGGGGTCTTTAGGACTGACAAGACAAAGTGAGAAATGAAAATGTGAGGGAGAATTAAAAGGAAAACTGAGGTGCAGCTCCATTGGTTAAGGCATGTGGTGAGAAGAGCAGTGGACTATGTGGGTAGAAGAGTTAGAAAAATGAATGTGGGAAAAAGGAGGCATGGAAGACCCAAAAAGAAATGGGAAGATTGCATTCAGGAAGATATGGCATATGTGGTAGTACAAGAGGTGAATGCAATGGATCACAAGAAGTGGAGGAAAATTATCCACACAGTCAACACCACCTAAATGTGGGAAAACCAGAAGAAGAATTGGTCAAATATCATGTACAGCCCCACCAAATTATAAAGCTGCTCCCCTATCTAGCTGCATGTTAAGTATGAAGATTGTCACATTGACACAACTTTTTTTAAAGAAGTAACCATTTCAAATCTGAAACCTAATAGTTTTGAAGAATATTCTAAAAGTGAAAGATCTGTGATAGACCCACTTAATTTTTTTCTTTTTCAAAGGTTTTTAACTTTTTTTTCTAATTACTTTACTTTGAGGAAAAGGTTTTACAAAAATAAAAGTCTACAGGAGAAAATGAAGTGAGTTTATCACAAATCTTTTACTTTTGAAGTTATTTTCATCAATTTGTCAATTTATATTTTGACTATAGTATAGGTTCTCAGTTAGTCTGTCCAGTTTGGAACTGGTTAGTACTAGTACTATTTTCATTCTCCAAGCTGGTCAGTTGGGTTTACAAAGGACCAGTTCAGAACTGGTCAGGTCTGCAATAGCCATACAAAGGTTATTGATTCTTATTTTCTATGTCAGTGTTCTTTAAAAACATTTAGGTTCTTTCAAAACTAAAGCATATTTTGTAAGTAAATTAGCTATGTTATGGTTTCACTTTCATATTTTATTGGTTACAAAAACATATTGTTTGCAATGTCATTGACAAAATAATTTGTTGCTTTTGTAATATCTTCAGACATTGTTAGTACTATCCTCAAGATATCAGTTATATTCTTTCTTGGGTCCCACATTTAATACAAAGCAAGTGGATATTCTTATGGAAATGTAAAAATAAATTAAAGCTTAATTCTTATGCCAGAAACTAACCTTAATAATAAGTGCTATGGATTTCTTAAAGTTTAAGAACTGTACTTAGTACCTATGATAAGTATTAGCATTTTTATCATGTTATAACAACAATTGTTAACACCAAATAGTAAATGGCATATGTAACATCATAAAAACACAAATACTTATCATAGGTGCTGAGTAAAGTTGTAAACATGATTAAATACATGGTACTATCCTTAGGTAGGTAGTTCACTGAGTAAATCATTTGCCTGATAAATTAAGAAGAAAATATATTTGACAATGATACCAAGATTGGTACATAAAAAGTTATAAATGTTATTGTTTAAGATAAAAAAAATACTACAATAAATTACTCTGTGATTATTTGCTTAATAGACTAATCTATAGATTTTTTTAAATCATTGAATTAATATAAAAAATAATACCAATTAGTAGATTCCTTTGTACTTTTATTTCAAATGTTTTATTTCATGAAATTCTATCAAGTAGTTTTAATTTATATTAATCTAATATATCACTGTAACTATTAGGTGACTCAATTGGACTTCCTTACAATTAACTATTGTTGGTAATTCCATAAATGACAGCTACCATTGAAAAATCTTTCAGTTTAATGCATTTATTGAAAACATATATTAAGTTAATGTCAGGTGGTTGACTAACTTGTTTGGTATTGATTATTTGTATGATCATAATCTTATTAATAATAAGTGAGTTTCATGAAAGCTATAATATCCACAGTTTGAGTTAGTATATAATCAATAGGTGAAATATAATGTATAAAAATGACCTATTAATTTAATAATCTATAAATATTATTGTTTGTTACTAACATGTACTGATAACTATAACTATTTTAATGTAATATATATATATATACAATGAATATATATTGACAATATTAAAAGAATGAACAATAATATTGTTTATAATTTTTTTAAAGGCCTAGGGTCAGTTTTTTCTTGATTAAGTTATTTTAATGAAAAGTTAGTGTAGTAAAACAACTTATTCTCAAGAAAAAATTGACCCCAAGGATTTAAAAAAACACCATCCACAGTGTGGCTAAGTATGGTTACAATAAATAAAATAACCATATTTGCAAAATACACAAGTTGCACTATTTGCAAACAGCACAAGGACCATTTGCAAATCATGCAAGACATATTATATATATCTTCATTCTCGCTATGTGGTGTTGTTATGGCGATACAAAGAATATAGTATTATACAGTACATTAAACATAATTTTAAAAATGTCTAGAAAACAAATTTTTTTATTTCTAAATATTTTAGTTATTACATACAAATCACATATAACTAAAATTATCTATAATAATTCAGTATTTTCATATATAACTAAAATTATCTATAATAATTCAGTATTTCTATGAGTCATTTGCTAGACATCATCAATTATAAGTACAAAATGAATGTTTACAGTAAACAATGGCAACGTCAATTTGATTTTGGCGACCTAATTTAATGTAGTTTTTATTGAGTTAAAACAAAAATGTTCTGTTAAATTAAACAAATTAATTTAAAAAAAGGAATACTTCGGATAAGAAATTATAGTTTATTAATTCAAACACTACATACGTTTCGCACAGTAGATTTTCTCATAATACATTTCTTATTATAATACAATGTTGACAGGTACAACACTTAAATAAGCGGCTGTTGATAAATTTGGTAAGGACATCGCTTAAACCAATGGAAGATAGTGTTGCTAAAACAGTTGTAATATTATCAAAACTAAAAACAAAATATTAAAGTAGGTGTGTCTTGGGATACATAATCAATAAATCAATTGGAGAAACAGGTATATGGAAGTTTTAAATAAGTGTAACCTGGATGTCAGTTCCATTCAAATATTTTAGTGTAAATTAGTAACAGAAAGGATAGAAATAAAAAAAATTGTTCGACGTACAATTTTGAGATATCACCATTTCAAATTAGCCCATCCAATCACAAATAAGCATAATATATTTCCGGTAATTTCCCAGTTTTTAAATTATAAATGAAGAAGACAAATCATTTTATCATAGCCACACTTAGTTTCGTTTAATACTGTTAAACATTTTCAATGGGGACAATTTTTTGTGTTTTTTAAATGTATAATAGAACTATACGTATTACAATACAGATAAACAATTAATTAATTTTTGTAAATTAATTGTTTATCTGTATTGTAATACGTAATATTCTAAACATTATAAATATTTTTGTCGCTATGATAAAATGATTTGTCTTCTTCTTCATTTATCATAAAATATTTCAATAACATGGGCCTTTTATAGACAGATAGAAAACCTATCCCAAATATCTCAAAAACACATATGCCAAGAGTGGTAACCATATGACCACCTTTGAAAGCAGGCTTTGAAGGAAGGGCTTATTTTGGATATTTTCTGTTATATATGAGTTAACTATAAAGGCCGCGTAGAGGACACTTTTTATGCTTATTTAGTTGCAATAATATGGTAAAAATATGTTATATATATTATATAATTTCTTTATTCATATATTATGAATAAAATATCCATATGGTTTTTCAAATAATGTCCATCAATAAATATAGGGGGTTTTAAAAAATGTCGTTTTCTATGTTTGAAGCAAATAATTAAAATTTAAGAATTTCTATTATCTATTTTTTGTGTAGAAATAGGAAATATTATGGTTATTGATTAATCTTGTATAAATTTGAAATGTCTTTGAACATAAAATCTATTAATATGTAGATATAGTTTTTGAAACTACCACTATAATGCACTATAATGCACGGCCAGATGTCTCCAAGGAGACCAGCGATTTCCTCCGAGACAAACAACATCGGCAGAATTGTCCCTTATTTCACCAGATATGAATCTCTGCGATCGTTTTCCATAATATGGAGGTACCTACATCGAACAAACATTAAATTCACCGATCGACAGTCTTGTAAATTTCTTGGATCAATTCCGTCGGTTCAAATTGAACAGAGAGTTCACTCGGCTTCGTGAGGATCTTCAGAAGATTATTGACAAGAATGGGGAATATATTATTTAAACCTCTAACACCCTTGCATTTATCTTTGTTAATTTTTCTAACATACCTATATAGGATTGCTTATGAATCTGTTTGATAGTTGAATATATACCAAAAAAACCTATATATTTTTTATTCTTTGCAAAGTGAGTTTAATATAAAATTGATTTTAATCATGCAATATTTCATTGGTACAAATAAGAATGACAATATTTAATATAATTTAAAGGTGTCTGCAATTATAATCACAAATAGCATACAACAGCCGCTTCAGAAGTGGCTTTGCTTCAAAATCCTGTTCAGGGATCATGTTGACTTAAAATCTACTAAGCTAAGCTAACTTGATGTCGTCTGTAAAATTCATGTATAACAGCTTGTACCTACGTTTATCTTTGCTAATTGCAGCTTGATGACGTGGTGGCGGTGCTTGTTTTACTGAAGTTAAATGATGGCTATTTCATTCACAAATTGGAGATGATCGTGTAATAGGTTATTGATTCCGACCTTTGATCTCCTATCCGAAAATGTTTATCTTACTTATATTAATGCACCGTATACGTAAATTGTTTAGTACGACATATATGTAAACTGTGTTTATAATTTTATATTAATTAGTTATCAATGTATTCATTAGTTAAATTAACTAATGAATACATTGATAACTAATTAATATAAAATTATAAACACAGTTTACATAATATAAATATCACAAAATTTATAATTGTTATGATTTACAATTTTCAGAAAATTCATCCAAATATTGGTATTTACCTGTATTTAAAACTTCCGAGTTGTTACATGAAGCTTTTGTCTCCTATCCACTTTTATTATATGTTTTGTAGCCAACTTACGTTGTAATTTAATACACACCTACCTATATTCTAGTATCTTTTATCCTATTATTGTTTAATATTTTACTTCATTATTTTTGTATCGCGCCTGTATACCTAGTATTATGAACTTTATAATACATACTAATTCTAAAAAATTTTAATGTAATTTTTCATCAAAGGTGACCAACCAGATCATCAACCTTTGGTTAACCTATTCTGTATTTTTTTATTCAGAATAAATTAGTTTTTATTATTATTATTTTATACTATGATGGTGCTTTCTCAGAAGCAAATACAAAGATTACTTCTGAATAATGGCATAATATTTAATTTAGTTGTTATTATTTTACTATCTCTGACCTACTGATATTTTGTCTCAATTACTTTTCACTTTAGGTTAGAATTCAGATTCCTTCCAAATCATAAGTAATTATCTTGTTGGTTTGGAGGAGATACTCGAGTTAGGGAGCTCATTACTTGAGGGAGGAATAAGAATTTTAGCCTTATTATTCTCATAAAAGGTTGTTTTCTATTTTTGTATTCATATGCCTGAATTCACATTGGTTTATATATTTTCCAGCTCTGGATTATATAACATTATATACACCAAACCATACTTTTTTCTTTCCAGTTCATTTAGGAGCTATGGTTGTTGAGGACATACTATAATAAGGGACTGGTTTTGTGTGCCACACTTTAGGCTGGTCTAGTTTTTATATCTCTGAAACCACAAAAGACCTCTGGCTTCGGACCAGCTCAGTGCCGAAAACACACATTTTACATGGATTAGAACTGAATAATATATTAATATTTAGCTCCTTTCAAACTATGTTTGGTCTTCTCAAATTTGACCTATTAGTATTGGCGACAAATATTGATTTTTCACATTTAGCATTTATGAAATATATGAATGCCATATTTTAGAATTATATCACAAACTATTTTTGTTAATGTCAGTGTATTATAATTCTAAAAAATAATGGTATTTATATCTATCAATGTAAAAAATCCATAATTTCCGCCATGGATATCCTACCCCAACAATCAAGCTGTGTTCTAGTATAATAATGCGCCATTCTACAGAGCCATTCAACAACAGCTCCATCAGTCCAACATTCCACATATCAGAAACAAAGCTCTGATATCGATCCCACTGAGAATTGTGGGCTGATATTGAAAGCCGTGTGAATAATTGCAAATAGGAGGTCCTTAGATTTCTAGAGCCCATTCACGCACCATTGACTTCATTATTAGCCCACAAGCTCTCAATGGGATTAATATCCTAGCTTTAATCAGGCTAGCCTCTGATATGTGGGTATTGCGGAGTGATTTTTGGTTCTGTGGAATGGCGTATTATTATCTATGAATACACTTGCCTGTTGGAATAATGATCATAAAAAATATCTGTATATCAATAGCAGGAGCAGTAGGTCAAACATAGTGTCCTAAGTTACTTGGTCCAAACTAAAGGCCACGTGACCTTGAAAATATAAGTTCAAATCAATGTTCCAAATTTTGATGTACATAATTGGTTTAGTAGTTTCAAGGATATGAAAAATTGGCTTCTAAAATAACAGCGGCCAAAGACAGTCCCTTGTGGTTTGGGTATTATATTTTCAAATATCCAAGATTAAAATTTGATCCCAGAGACATCCTTTAAAAAAATCAGGTAAGTAGAGTGTCAACTGAGTCTGGATATCTAAATTATTTATTGTTTAGTACAACATTGCTTTTAGTTCTCATAAAAAACTGATAATAATCATATCTAATAGTTTATTTGGATAATAAAATAAAATAATCACAGTAGACCATAGATAGCTGAACGCTGAGCGGTCATCACTCTTTAAAATGTACAAATAACAACATTACAATACACAACTGTGAACAACTGGTTTTATTTAACAAATAGTACATGGATAAAATATCATTAATTGTTGCACAATATATCTTTTATTGATTCTTTACAGCATCAATCTAGTCTGATCACAAAATTAGGTATGATGTTCTTAGTAAATAGGCAATATGAACAAGATGCTTCATAAAAACAACTAGGTGTGCTGAACAGGTTGTATCATATTGATATTTAATATGATGAATAGTAAGTTTTCTATTATAAATAGATTGCTAACAAAATTTAAAAAAATGTTTTTGTCCTTTGAAATGACAAAAAGTGCATAACATCATTATGATACACATTTCTTATGTAAAATTAAATGAAACATTTCCTTTATAACCAAACATGATACAGCGTTCTAAATTACAAAGCATTTCACCCAAAATATGAAAGCATTTATCGCCGTTTTGAATAAAATCTTAGATCTACATAGTCTAAATATACCTCTTTTGGTAACTGAGGCCTACATAAAAAGCTATAAAAATAGAAGGCTTCTCCTGAAAAAAATAAATAATTGGAATTCATTCAGAGCCACAGAAATCCTTGTCCAAATTCTGATTCAATACATGTTGTATATCAAAATAACCTTTCCTATTTTTACGTTTCAGATAGGTACAACGCTGATTCATGTCTCAAATTTTGAAATATGTAGTACGTAGTGATAAATAAACAATTAAAAACTAATGTCAAATGATATTCACTTAGTAGTTTTGTTAAAACCAATTTAAAGCACACATTACTACATAGATTCTCTTTCACTAAAACTCTCTAGGTTTAAATTCATTGAAACAATCTTCCTCTCAAATAAAAATTAATACATAAAGAAGTTTTTACGTATTTAAAAGTATATTATGCGAGATACGTTTCTGTGACCTATAAGGATAGTTTGATACGTATGCTTATATAAAATATAAACACACAATTGTATATAGATTGCCATATCCATGTTGTATAAAAGTAAAATTGTTGCTTTTCTAAGAATATTTTTAGCTGTGACTACAAGCAATTAATTAAAATAACTCATTTATTAGTATTTACTATCGGGTCAGTTCAGCTACATGACATTTTTCTTTTGCCGTATACGCATACATACATTAACTCCTTAAAATTTACACGTGTTATACTATGCTCTATACTCGCCTATTGATTAATAAAATTCGCCTTTATCGTGATTGGTTAGATCAGTGAAATCTAACTACGAAGTAGGCATTTTTTATTGTTATCAACTAGCATTTAAGGTAAGAGTCTTCTTATTATGTATACATGTCGCATAGATGGCATCGTTTTTGCGGTCGGTTATTTAGTAGAATTATCCACACCACACCCCCCTCTCTAACTCTACCCAAAATCCAAGAAATGCTTAAAAGTCAATAAAAGAAAATAGTTTTTAAAGTGTTTTAATTTAATTAGAAAAAGCAGAACGACGAACATCAAGAATTAAGTAAATGTATTACCTACAGGAGAGAAATTCCTTCTAAACAATGCATATTAGTTCTAGATGAACATAGCTCTCATGTTTGTAGACCACCAAATAGAATTTATATGCCTGCATCCTCATAGTAGCCATAGGCTTCAACTATGGATACTTCTCTACAACAAAAGGCTAAAACAAATCTGGTCAAATAAATGAAGAATGTTTTTGATCAATTCCCAAAACATTTCAGCACTGAAAAATCCATTTTTTTAAAAAGTAGTCATCACACAACACACCAGGGGCGACCGAATGGAAAGCTGGGGTAAGAGGCGGTTTGCGGTAAGACTGCTTAACTCGAGACCAAATAGAAATTTTACGTAGAGTTAGATAGTGAAGTAGGTCAATTAGAAACAGCTGTTGCACGTAGCCAATCAAATCACTGCATTATTTATGAATACGTTAAATACGTTTAATACCAAAAGGAAACGCGCATTGGATTTTTCTAGTCTAGAAATAAAAAAAAATTGTAGAACTTTTTGTGTTTCACAAACTATTTAAGCGGTAAATTTTCAAGAGAAAAATGACATCTCCTAAAGTATTGTGACGGAAGTGAATGCCATAGGAGGCTACTGCAGTTCAGTGACAGGAGTATTGAGTAAACGAAAGGATCTGAAGAAAAACAGGTGGTGGACCGAAGGAAGCATCACCTCCTCCTCTCAATGACAATGAAGAGTTGATATTAACCACAATACCCAATGTAGCAATTGAAGGTAAGTCTAATTATATTTAATTGATATCTCTATTCCCCAACTCCCATCTTCCTTGAGAACGCGACAGCGGTCCTTTTCAGGGCCACCACTATTGATTGATAACCCAAACAATTCTTATTTGCATTAATAAAATTGCATTAGAAGTGGCCGGGGCTGTATATTAATTAATAAAACTATCAACACTTTAAATAAAACTTAGGCTCCTAGAATTAGGTAATATAGCAAAAATAAAATGTTATCAATTGTGCAATACAACATATATGTATTTTCTTTGTTTAAATCTTTTTTATTCATCTTGTGGAACAACAATTGTCATTTTGGTAGGTGTGAGCAATTAATTTATAAAATGAAAAATAATTTTATCCAAACTCGTCGTCACAAGGAAGTATGCTCTTTATAGAAAATTTCATTAACTTGGATCGATTGGTCTCAAATTTGGTACAGGACACCGGAAAACACGTATTTATTGACAAAAATATGTTTTTTTTCAGGTCCGGCTGCAATGGTGAGATCTAGGAGTGAAGCCACAACTAAGGCAACAAAACAACATAAGATCCTAAATATGGTAGAATATTATGTTCAGTTATATAAGCAGAAAGTCAATTCTATTAAAACAATGTAACATTCTTAAAATAATATTTTTGCAATTTTTTCAGAGGACGGTCACGTAACCTAAGACATTTTAAATCAAATGTTTTACTCGATAATTTCATATGAGGATTCCAAGTTTCATCTTAGTTAGAACATTCATTTTCCAAAAATATGCAATAGTGGGTTCAAGAGGTATTTTACCACCATCCCCTTAACTACGAGGCATAAATAGTTTCATATTCTGTTCTCTAAAACCAAACCTAAAAGTTTTACGCAAAATGTTGTACAAAAAATGTGCCTAATTAATTTAATTGTTACCTAATCGATATATTGACAAATATTCATTTTATATTTACATTCTGGTGCACTGTCCAACTTGCTATTTGTTTTTCATTCAGAGAGTTCAGCTGTATCCTTGGAAGCTAGCAACACAACTTCTACATCAATAACACTGCAATGGAAGCCTCCAAACCATCAACAAGGAATTGTTCACCAATATATGTCAACGTTTCAAAAACAATACTACGAATTAATATGTTTTTTGTGAAGATTGTTCCATTTGGAAACCAGAAATCAAAAATTTGGTAAGTATACCTCTAATCCTCGTAGTTATGCATATTATGTAGGTACTCATCCATTACCACAGATTTAGTGTTCTTGTGTCAAATTTATTGCCTGCATAACACTACGAAGTGATCATATTCCCGGTCAACAACTTTGGCCTGGGCAGTGTGTTTTGTTTTTAGTTAAAACCAAGATGACTCACTGGATGTTGTAAGGAATAACATTTCTAAAAAAGATAGTAGTAGCGGCGTCCTAGACCCACCGATTTTATGTAAACAGTCGCCCCAGGCCCACTGGGAGACACCAGCCTTTTATTGATTTCGAGTCCCGTGACTAGTTCTAGGCCTTCCCTTAATTGGTCCCTGAGTAGTATTGCTTCGCAGCCCATCACTGAGGGTCTGAGTGTTGGGCGGTCAGTGTGACCTACTTAAGGTTACTATGGTTTCAGGATCTATAACCGTCTTTTGTATAAAAAGCCAGTCTATTTTTTTCTGTATCAGAACTTTTTGATTATTTTGATTTATTGAACTTTTTACGTATGTTCCCACCCATGAGGTTTTATTAAAGGGTTAAACCCTTGGTTACTTTTATTTTAAAGGTTGTACTTTTTCTATGGAGCTAAGCTCCCATTTTTATAATAAGAGTACCTTTTTCAATTAAAATAGAAGTCTTGCCCTTCCCAGCAGTCTTCCCTGGCTCGGAAGGGAAAGCGTTGTTATTAAGAGTAACCATTCTTAGGGGTCTAAATTATCCAAATGTTGCACTTCCAGTCGATTTTAATACATATTTTAAAAACAAAATTCATTTTATATTTACATTCTGGTGCACTGTTCAACTTGCTATATTTGTTTTTCATTCAGAGAGTTCAGCTGTATCCTTGGAAGCTAGCAACACAACTTCTACATCAATAACACTGCAATGGAAGCCTCCAAACCATCAACAAGGAATTGTTCACCAATATATGTCAACGTTTCAAAAACAATACTACGAATTAATATGTTTTTTGTGAAGATTGTTCCATTTGGAAACCAGAAATCAAAAATTTGGTAAGTATACCTCTAATCCTCGTAGTTATGCATATTATGTAGGTACTCATCCATTACCACAGATTTAGTGTTCTTGTGTCAAATTTATTGCCTGCATAACACTACGAAGTGATCAT
>JAUYWI010064354.1:0-15327 GCA_034780595.1 Parotoplana pacifica
GGGGCGCCACAAATATATTTAAGTAGCGATGATGTTTTTTTACAGAGAGCCTGTACTAGGGGGGTGTGGGTGCCCCAGTAATTAATTCACCAATAAGACGCAAGCCATAAACATGTTCAAAATCTACAATTTAGTTTAGCAGATAGATAATATTCACAGCCCAATTATAACATTTTAAAACCAAAGTTCCAACATCCCGAATTAATTTAACTAAACAGCAACATTTGAAATATCAAAGTGCATAGAGCTAGTATCTATAGATCTTTTTAACGAATTCAGACATCTCAAATTACTTTCTGGCAAAGCCCAAGAGACCTTTGTCAAATGGAAATCGGAGACGTCTAAGTATTCTATGGATACTCCAATAAAAGATTTGTATGCTATTCAATCTGACAATCTATAAAAAAAATAAGCAACGTATAGAGAAAAAAACTCCCATTATGGGCAACTGTGTTAAGTACCTATAAGAACGCCTTTTAGTAGTTTCATCTTCTTTTAAGATGTTTGAAAATGTCTGAAGGATATATTAATGTTGAAAGCAACATAAAAACTGGTCATATAATAGAAGGAATGCAAAATAAAATGAAAATATATTGCCTAAAACAAAATATTGTAGTTCATATTGGAAAAATGTATCTTTTATAATTTAGCTAGGTACTCATTTTTCATACTTAATATTCAAAATTTCAGTAATTACTGAACTAAATGTCATAAATAATATATTTTGTTAAGCTATTATTTTTACTTAGTTAACTATCTTTTTGAATATCCACATCCATAGATATGTAATTCTTTATCAATATATTTAAAAAATATAGAAATTGTAACTTTAATCCGCGCAAACAACTAAAACCCGTAAAATGTTCATCTACATATTCGAAGTTAGTTAAATTTATGTGGGTAAATTCTAGTCGTTCTATGTACAATAAAACCCCCTTTTAAAGATTTCACATGATATATTTCACTAGATATATTATTACAGGCAGATTGCGTGACTAATAAGTTAATCTTCTGACGATATTTTTAAAACCAGACAGAATATTAATTTAGTTTATAGACAACAAAGTAAATATGTAATAGAATTGACAGGAACATCATTCGTAGGGAGATTTTTAGTCAATCCGGTGACTGTAAATCAAAAATGATTGTCAATATAGACTTTTATAATATTTGTTTGCAATTAGAAACAATTCTAATAGTGCAGCGATAGGCACTAGCAAAATATTAGATATTTTAAAATAACAAATAGGTAATTGTATGCAATTTAAAAATATGTATCTATTTCTTTTCAGAAATTATCAAACAATGGTTAAATTATGGAGGACAACGTTTTAATTCCGAACAACCATGATCCTTAAATATCTCTGGATATTATTGACTGACACTAAGTATACAATAATTCGTTGTTATTGTCTAAAAAAATTAATTACAAATTATACAAATCTCATTTCAATTTAATTAAACTACCAGTGAAGGTGACATTCTTTAATTGGCAACAAAACCAACAATATAATGAAAAGTAAATTAATTTAGATAAACCTAATTATACTAACTAATATGTATGCACAACCTATCATATAAAATGTATTTGCGTCATATTTACATCAATTTATTTTAATTATTTGTTGTGTATTGTAAAATTTGTTTATACGGAATCTTACTTTATAACAAATCAACTTTAGATATAGATTTAACTAAACTGAAATTACCACTGCAAGATTTATACATATTTTTTGTCACAAAATGTTCTTTAAATCAGAGGGTTTTAAAAAGATATCAAAGTTTTTACTGGAGAGAATATAAAAACGTAAGAATCTAAAAATTATAAATTATTTTTAATATTCATTATCTTTATATTATTTTATCCATTCAATCTTTTATCTTTGTAGTGCAAGTAAGTCAACCAAATTTTAGCACATGAGTTGGTTCACAGAGTAATTATTACTCTATGAGTTGGTTGATGTCCCTAGCACCCACATTCAAATAGTTTATTGCCGTTACTCTTACAGACTGGTCCTAGCCAACTATGTCCAAAACCGGTAGGCTGTCCAAATAAAATTGATGCAAGCTGAGGCTTTATTGTATGTACAAAATTTATATCAAACTGATAGCTGCTGCTTGATTAAAAAACCACTAGAAATGAACCTTCTAAAAATTAACTTGTGAATGAATCAATTTTTAGGGACTGTCCCTGGTTTAGTGTGGAATCCAATCTTCTCATTACATACTGTTTCTAGACGATTTACTAGACGATTTTACAATTATAAAACAATTTTATTGATTTTGACTAAAAAAATAATAAATTGTATCCTAAAAAATCCATAATCAAAATTATTTGAAACATTCCAAAATCAGGATACAAGTACCAGTACCGTTAAGTTTTTAAAATAATGAAAATCAGTCCCCCCCCCCCCCAGTCTCCAGGAATTAAAAACGCAAAGTAGATATATAATATCAGGGTTCATATTTAATACTAACTATCTTACTTGTTTGCGTTGTCTTGTTGGATGTTTTTGGGGGACTCATTGGTTCTTTGTTGGCCTCAGGAAGAACTGATGAAACTGCTTTGACCTTTTTGGTACAACTTTGGAATTTGTAGCTGTCCTTACCGAACACGAATTTTATATCAGACATGCGTCCCTGAATTATAGAAATAAAATTAATATAAACAAATTGTACGGTATCACTCAACAGAAACGTTAAAATTTGTAAATACAAGATAAGATTAACTGTCTCATAGAGTTTTGCTGAATTTGTTTTAGATATCCCAAAACTATCATCATTTTCATTCAAAACACATTCAAGCAAACAATAACAGGAGGTTTTCAAAGTCTATAAAATTTTATCAGGTGTTACAGAGGCTGAAAATTGTACCCATTTAAGTTTACTCAAAAAGGAACATGAATATTTCCGTAGAAATAGATTACCTAGCAATCTAGTTTCACTTTATTCTAAGTGGGAAAATTCTAATTTTCAACCATAATTAGCATCAGAAACTAAATCGAATTCCACCAGACAGACAAATAATCATAAATTCCGATCAATGATATTAATTTATAGATGATATTCCTATTGGAAAAGGTCACATTTTGTATATACGTACATAGGTACGTATCGAAGTTATGCTATTTGTCAAGAGTTGACTTCCAATTGTTCCGGTTTGATACTAGAGGTTTGTAAGCAGAAAAATTCTAAAGTTCACTATACATTTTGGATTAAAAAGTATATTTTAGGTAAAAACAAAGTTGCTATCAACCTACCAAGAAGAGTACTGAGCAGCTTAACATGATGAGCTAGCAATAAATGATGCATTAATCTTGAGAGAATATTGAGTGACCTGGTTACAGACATATCTCTTAGGTATTCAACACCTTCACTCAAAAATTGTTTATGCAAACGTCCACTTCTAGATGCCATTAGAATTCTCTGTAGACGCATAGCAGTACAGATAATCATCACATAATATTTCTACATAAATATTGGGTGGATGGTGATGAAAAATTAGTAGTAGCAGATATCAATTCTGCAGGTAGTTGAAATAAATGACAAATTATTTATAATTTAAGGACATCCATCAATCTGTGGACCCCAATAATTGTATACATTGCTAGATATAATCGACCCGTGGCAAATGGATTTATAGAATAAATTTTTTTTCGTAGATTTGATGCGATAATACAACAACTAATTGCCAAGGCAATCTAAAATTGTTTAACACTATCTATTAGGTAAATAAATTGTAACTACATTAGATCACTATTCCCAATATTACTTTATGTCTAGTATTCACCAGAAGGGAGTACCCTACCAGCCTCCTAACAGATAATCACAAATCACTCAAAAAGTGGCCCAGACTCATTGGCATCAACTCTACCCAATTCTCTTTGAGGATCAATAATTTTGGATTCTCCGTAACATCAGGAAACATCCTTCCTCCAAACTGGAGAATTAGATTAAAATATCCCAACTGTATTTCTTTAAGAAAATGATATATACCAGAAATCAAATATTGATGTTTGTTAGATATAAGTATTGCAAACTGATAATATAGATTTTTATGTCCTGCTTACGATAAAGTTAGACAAGTGTTTTACGCAATAGGTGTACTGCTTGGGCCAAATGAAGCCACATCTTTGCAACACACAACGCAATTAGTTTTCAATGCTGCTTATTTAAAAATTTAAAAAAAGGATAAATTGAAAAAATATTCGATCTTAATTCTTTTATCAAACTATCCATATTCAGATTATGCATAATTATTATATTGCAAATGACTGCTGGCTGTCCTAATATAAGGGATGTGCAATTGCCATACATATTTTGCACTGAACAAAATCCTAAAATACTGAATTTCCTCTGTCAGACAGTTGCCTTGGGTCAGGCGTTCGATCATGTATGTGTACGCGCGTCGATTCGTTTAGCTCTCAGTACATATCGCGTACTGCTGCTTCCCTGTTGTCGTGGTGAAACATCAAAATTGTTTTGTTTTTGGAATACAAGTAAACGATTGTTTAGAGTTTGGTAAATTCATTTTTACTCTACGCACGACTTAAATCTAGTCAGCCACAGTAAATTAAACGGATCTCTAAACATTTGTAGTTTGTCTTTTACGGTATAGTTTATGAAAGAATATTGAATCTATAGGTTGATTTACTATTTATATTTTCTTTTCTATTATCATTATCTCTAAGCTTATGTCAGGGAGTACTTTCTCTCTGCATATTGTCTAATGCCTATTTTTTGATAATATTGCACTAATCGTGTTAGACTTTTTCTATTTACGTTGTTCATTTTATAGACATAAAGAACTGGAGCATGTACGTTTATGAAATTCAATTAAAAATATAAAAATCCCTACCTACTATAATAACAAATAAATGTTTTAATCAACAACGACAATATTACAACATTAATTTGCTTAGAAGATTTCTTGTATTGTATAATCTGTTTTCTACAACAAGTAATAGGACAAGTGCTTCAAAATATTGGTGCATTTTGTATATCTGTTTGCTAAGTACATTGTTAAATAGGTACAGTGGTAAAAATAATTCAAAAAGTATCGTAAGCAAAAGATTAAATACTTAGACTTGTGTAACGTTTAGAATTTAATGTAGTTAAAATACAAATAGACATTATTATAATAGTACAAATGGATATTTTATGTTATCACATTGTGACTATTAGAGATCTAGGTTTATGGTTTTCTCTCAAACAGCTTATGTATACATATTTCTATAAAAATTATATTCAAATAGAAAATGTTAGCTAAATTGGATTAAAATTTACTCAAGAGGTTTGGTGTTATGTTTGCCTAACCCGATTTAAAGAACAAATATTAACGAACAACAATATTTTACAAAAACTAAAAAGGGTTTCTTCTGTCTTATAAGAATAGTTTTGAAAAAATCAAATAATACATAGATACCTATCTAAATAGAATTTAAAAAACGAAAAATCAATATATGAAATCTGTTTATCAGGTGTAAAATAATCGCCTATGATGTTACACTCAAGTGATATTTCGCTCAACATCAAGATCGTTTATTTGGTGACTCGTTAACGTACCTCATCTCTCAAAATTGCTGCTTAATTCGCTTAACCTAGCTTCGCTCAACAGCTACTGATTCGAAGAATAATATTTTTTTAAATTTTGTACTTCTAATCTTTCAACTCTATCCGAAATTTTGTATCAATTTATATATACCTACTAGTCAGTTTAGTTCGTTTATTTGTTGTATTATGGCATGCTATTTAGTGCTTTTATACGTTTTTTAAATTGTGGTAAAATAGTCAAATAGCAACCATATTTTTGCCAGTGAGATGAAATATTTTTTTTACAGTTGACTGAAAACCCATTAAAAATATTTCAATGTTTCTTTGGGCGCTTTTAAATATCTATTAAAAATAAAAAAATAAAAAACGATTTTAGACATTTGTGTCAATTTAAATAAATTTAAAGATCAAAAGAAGGAAATAGAAAAGATACCAGATAATGGAAATAGAATACACAGCTACATATTTTTCAATTCAATATACATATTTAAATGGATTGCATTTTTAACTAATAACCAAAACATAAATAATCCCTCTAAAAGGTTTATCAGTTTATCACAAAATTATTTAGTATATTGTCACCTGTGGTGTCCCTTCATAGGATATATAGGTTACCTTTTCCTCCTTTTCACAGGATATAGATTTTTATTGAAATGTAGTATTCAAAAGTACATTCTTAAAATACTTCTAAATAACTTTTGTTGAAGCAAGTTAGACGGAAGTAGATCCACCATAAAATTGCAGATTTCGCCTTTGGTGACAACAAAGGATCACCAACTAGAGTCAATAGGCAGTGGAAATTTTACTACACTATTAAATATGTCAACTTTAACTCTAAGTAGGTATTTTATCTCGCTGTATTTAACCATTAAAAATTTCTAGCTGTATTGGATGTGCACTGGTCAATTTCCAAGTTAGTAGTGGTCCGAAATAATATGTACTATTAACAAGTTAAAATGTTTTCAAAAATCTTACAGAAGATCCGATTTTCCTTGACAAGTTCGGTAATAAATTGTTCTGCCAGAAATACTAAAAGCAGATCGCGTATACTGGGGGGGAAAAGGTTTTCAAGGTAAGCCAGTTAATAAGATGAATGTAAAATAGTAGGTAATTGACACAAATCTGGCTAACTCCAAATCACTGTATGGTACCTACATAGTCACTTAAGAAACTTGGTAGATATTGACTTGAGTACTTCTGCTATACACAAAAAAGTTTGTTGTTTGAATTAAATTGCATATCAACATAAGTCTAAAGCTTTAAACCGAAAACTTCATTCAAGTTGAAAAATCAATAATACCTATGCCTGTCTATGAAAATATAATACTCCTGACTAAGTACTCTCTTGTTTTAAAGTAATTTCACCTTAGGGAACATTGTTACATTGAATTTGGTGATTAAAATAATGAATTATTAGAAAATAAAATTTAGAACAAAAAGTACTATATAAATCTTAGGGAAACTGATGATCACAAGAATCTGTTTTTTTTAGTTGAAATGGATTCTAATTGTTTATGAAAAACACACTAGAGTGAGTTTACTAGCTCAAACAGTCAAGATATTGAACAAATCCAAACCGTCATTTGTACATTCCTCAGAATGGAGTCTGTTTCTTTGTCGTTGGAGACTAGGTTTGAAAATTGATAGGCAGCTTTGTAGTAACATTTGATAGAAGTTTTAAAAAAAACACTTTATAGTTATCGATTATCAACCGGGTAAAACTACTTTCAAATTGGGTCAATGCCAAGTCTATTCTACAAAAGCTAAATTTCTTTGTCTACATAGTTTGTACTTTTAACATCAATCTACCTGAGGCGTCAGGAAATCAACAGTAATAATAATTATACTAGATAAAAAATAGACAAGAACATAAACCTATAGAACTCCAGATCAAAGCCTGTGAAGTAATGATTGACAGGTTTTATTTAGATAAATCAGAGACAGTGCAAAAAATTGCAATGATGAAATGAAAGAAAAAAGCTAACACATGTCTTCTTTATCAAAAATGAATAAATAGGTACCGATAATATGTCTGTCAACAGTAATTTATTTTATATAAAAAATTGATTCACACCCTTTAATATATACATATGCATATTGATTCACGTTATTTAATGTATATTCTATTAAATAATATGTCTAGTTAGTGGTAGATCTACACAAGAATCTGACCATTGTTTTTAATATAGGACAAATTATTTTGCATCAAGTTCTTTTCTGTTTATTATTGTACAATAAATTAAAGGAAAATACAAAATAATAGACATCTTGAAAATTAGAGCATTTCCATATCTTTTTGTTAAGTGAACTATTTTCTGTATCTTAATTGATATTGACACGCAAGTTATACCTTAATTTAATCAGAAATTTAATGACAGAAAGTCAAATTCAATTCTAAATCATAGTAAATACATTGCTACAAAATGGTAAACATAGGTGCATGCATGATATGTAGTTAGGTATACATACCTACATATTTTAAGGATATCATAAAATATAGTAGGTATTTTCTAGTTCGAGTTTAGAAAATCAGTTAATTACTTTGACCTCTACCTAATTTTCTTACTTTTACATTTTCATACAGAAATTTAACAACCGCACTATTAGATTTAAATAAGATGAATTGCTTTAGAAATCAATTTTATAAAATACAGACCCTATTTTGGGAAAGCTTGGTCTGTGAGAGTCTATTGTAATGAGACGGAGCTGTCTAAGATGGTGTGGTCATGTCCTAAGAAAGGAAAAGAATAGTGGAGTAAAAGAGGCATCGAATCTTGAAGTGGAAGGGACGAAGGATAGAGGGCGCCCCAAGTTAACCTGGAAAAATATGGCAGAGAGAATGTCGAAAGGTTGGATTGAAGATAGAAAGCTCTGGAAAATTGGAGTGGCCAATTGGAAAAAAAGAGGGTCGGCGACTCACTGTCAGAGGAAAATAAATCGACCTTTTAAAAATAAACGATGATGATGATGATGAATCATTAAAAAAAACAATATATTAGAGCTTTGATAAATCTTCATCTTATTTTCATCCTTTTGTATCTCAAATTCATTCAATGCATATCATTGCTCAACTTCATCCAATCTTTGTTTCCAAAATAATCACATTGGAAATATAAAAACAAAAAACAGTTGGATGTAATTGAGACCAGGTTTAGATAGAATTAAAGGAGAACTAAATAAAAATTGTAATAGAAAACAAAATTGAGAATATATTGGATGAAATGAGGAGAAATGTCTATATTATATAAACAAAAAATGATTCCAACTATAACAACCAAAGAGATTAAAAATACTAAATTCTGTTTCCTTGATAGAAACATACCTGTATCAACAAGAACATATCTTAAAATACCATTTTATGGTGAGATATTATCTTACGACCAATGTGACATTATTGTGTGACACTTTTACTAACAAGCGCACGTATTTACAGTCGGTTAAACTGTTTTTTTGCCAGGGACTCTAACTATTGTACTACCAGAGATGCTGTATTGCTCCCAGCTGAAATAGAGACACACTTTCCTACTGGAAGAATATTTTATTTCTAAAAACACTATTTTACTACTGTGGAACCCAATCAAACAAGAGACACTGTCTTTTTTCTAGATAAACCATTATATTTCTAGGGACACCAGCTTGTTTCAAATGACACTCTTCTTCTATTAGTGACATGAATACACTGCCAAAGACAATATTTAACTAGGAAAAAAGGAAACATTCTACTTACTAAAAGGTAAACCATTTTACTGCTATGGATACTATTTTGCTACCATCTTACAACAAAAAAAGCATCTCACAAGCATCTTGGTGGGACACCATCACCTTAATGCTAAAAACATCGTCATCTCAATACTGACACATTCTTGAAGCATTAACTAAAATTCCTTCCCACAAAATATGATAAAGTACTGCTACTTTCAAATGTCTATAAATTATTCTTACCTCAAAATTGGCATGATCACTATGAGGATGTTGTCCAATGTGCAGCTTGAGATTAGGTGTAAAGAGTTTACGCTTTGGAGTATTCGAGCGAAGGACAGTGGAGGCCACACGAGTACAGTTCACATAGACATTAACGTGTGAGCCTCGGGAGACTGAAAAGACCAGCTGATGATATGAGGAAAGTGGATATAAGTCAACCAATATCTTCTTCCTCTTCAACCGCATCGAATATGCCTGGTAATCTGGTTGAAATAAAAACCGAAGTCCACGTCGTTTGGGACGAGTAAATAAGCGCAGTTCCATTAGTCTAGAGAGAATGATCATTTTATCAGATAAATTAATTTCATCTCAATACTATGGTCTCACTCTGTTTACATATTCAATTACGTAACTTAGAAAATGGTGCCCCATAACGGAAGTAACTCATTTATTTGCTTTTAGATCGTATATTAATGTAGGTAGATACACAAAAATATTAAAAAATAGAAACTAAATTACTACTATGTATCTCATAATTATGATAATTGTTTTTTTTTAATTCCATAAATATCAGAAATTTTAAAACGCTCTAATGCCAGTCTTCACAATTTAAATAGTGCGTACTATGTTTTGTAGATCTCTTTTAAAAGTTCAGTTTACAAAATAGAATCGTATGCCAAGCAATTCATTGATGACATGTGTTTAATTGCGTGAGGATTCACCACCTACCTACTACTGAATGAACATTATCACCAAACTCCAGTTGGGCAACCGAAAGTAGGTACCTCTAACTACATTCCTTTAAATCATTTTGGCAAAAGTATCACTAGGTAGATAGATACATACTTTTGTCGTCAGCATCAGTCAGAAAAAGTACACCAAATATATTTCAATATTATATAAACACACAGCCCATATATTTAGAAACTGTATCGTTTTAGTCACTAATATGTAGGTACTAACTTTTCATTTCAAAACGTTTACAAATTAAATGAATTAGATTATATCATAATCAATAATTAATGATAGCCACATGTCTTCATATTAAAAATACAAATAAAAGTCATACTTGTTAGGTACCCCCTATACCACAAAAGGTGTTACCGAAAGTCGAAGAAAATTTAAATGTTGTAAAGTAAAAATAGATAGAAATCTTTTCTTTTATAAACTTTAAAATTAAGGCTAATTTATTTCAGAAGTTAGCATCCATACTTAAGATTATCTTGATTCTAATTTGTTAAGATTTAAAATGGTAGATTATAAAACAATGTTTCATGTGCATGTATAAATAAACATATAAGGCATATTAATTCACTAATATTAGTTTAGATAAAACCAAGATAGTAAAATAATTTATCACATAATATAAACAAACCATAACTGATCTGTTATTGCTTCGAATAAGTTTTGGACAATTTAAGAAACTGATTATTTCCTTCCATTGGTTCTCGAAGAAATTTTAATGTTTTGTCTATTATTCTTATAATTGCAAAACTGAAGTCAAAATAGTGTTTCTTGTTAGCAATTTTCTTTTTTATTTCTATTTTAAGCATAACTAAATTTCTTTTTTTTAAATCAAAACAATATATTCATTCTTTTCTTATTTTAGTTAAGACACCAAACTACCAAATATAAACGCATGGATGACATTTGCAGAACTGCCTGAATCAATTTAGAAATTTTGGTGTAAGATTCTTCAAAGCTGACTTCCTCCACATTCCTTTGAAAACAAATTTTGTGTAAATTTTATCAACTTCATTAAAAAAAAATTTAAATATTTAAAGACTAACAAATTTTCGTTCAATTGGACATTCAAAAAGGCAACTTTTATCGAGAAATAATTGGTAGTTTCCTATATCGTGCAGCTATTTACCTTTGATTACGTGCAATTTTGAATGATAGTCATTCCCAAAATTAGGTATTGTCTTTTTGTATTTATCGTTTTCTACATCCTAAAAATTAATTAAATTCTTCTGGCGATTCTTTCCTAACAAATACCATCCAACAAATTTTAATTAAGAACCTACCATCGTAGAAAAGGTGAAAAGATTCCCGCGACTAAGGCAAGAGCAAGTGTCTAAAATGTACCTACATAGGTATATTTCTGATACTGTCGCAGTTGATATTATGAATAAAAACAAAATAAATTTAATTTAATATGTTATAGTTCTCTTTGAATTTGGTTTTATTTATTGGACCATCTTCTTTTTTCCAACATGCTAGACAATACCTACCAAAATGCATAATTTATAATCTCAATAAATAACAATGTTCTTAGACTATGTATTTAGGTTGTTTGTATATTCAATGTAAACTGACTACCTACCTATTAAGTTGTTCCTAGCATGCGAAATTTGATTTATTATGCACTTATTCCATCCAGCCAACAGTATCTTTTATAAAATACAATCAATTTGCTTTTTGTTTTAAGTACTTTGCCAGAGCAGAAAACAAATAAACTATTACACTTGTCACTGTGTCCAGCAACAAAAATAATGATATCAAAAATTGAAATGAATTTAAAATAACGAAGTATTGGCTCAAAAATTATAAGGCAATACCTTTTTTATTCGATACTTTTGAGGATCAAATAGACTTCTTATGCATAGTTGGCGTGTGACCACACTCACATAGAATCCAATCTATTGGAACCATTCCCTCCACTATAGTTTCATGTTTTCGTATTGTTAAATCAAAAAGAGGACACTGTAACTTTGCTAAGAATATTAAAGCATGACACTATATGAAAAAATGGTTCTTTCCATGAGTGTGGTCACACGCCAACTATGCATAAGAAGTCTATTTGATCCTCAAAAGTATCGAAGAAAAAAGGTATTGCCTTATAATTTTTGAGGCAGCAGTTGTTTTTATTTATTTCATTTTCCCCATAAGCCAAAAGCCAAAAGTCATAAAATGTTAGATTTGGGCACTGATGCATATTTTAGTCATTTTGTTTTTCTCAATTTGAGGACCCGACAGGGACTGGTTAAAACTCACCGCTGAGGGTCCTAAGTCCTACACCATATTCCTTGTTATTGTGCTGCATTTAACTATTTTACATTTTTCATTTCTGACTGGACTGTTTCATGAATATTGATTTTCAGATTTCGGATAAACTAGATAATACTTCCAATTACCAAGTTTGACTGACTATCTTACGAGGGGTGTCCCAAAAGTAATGAAACTCATGACTATTAGATTTTGTGTATTGATTAGTGTATCGATGTTTACTGTTTTTACTTGTCGCTTAATAGCTGATTTCTATTAATGGTTTAGTTGATGAATTAATATCACTCTTTATGGATTCACAGCAGTTATCGAAAATCTATTTAGTTTTAAATTTATCACTTTTATTATTGAATTCTCAATGAAAAACATACATTTTTATATATGGGCAACATTGAAATTTGATGAAGCACCATATTCTCAGGTAGTGCAAATATGTGGTGAAGAGAGTCCATCCTATATGAACGGTGACAAGATGGTGCAATGATTTCAAAGAAGACTAACGTAAAAATGGGCGATGAAACAGAACAGGACGTCCTAAATTAGCTGAAGGGCAGGAAAATGCAACGAAAATGCGTGAAATGATTACTCAAGCCAGGATATTTATGGTAAAAGAAATAGAAGACGAACTTGGTATTCCAAAGTCAACAGTTCATAGGGTCCTCACAACAGAGCTAAAAATGAAGCAATTGTGCGCCAGATGGGTTCCACACATATTGAGCGCTGCAGAGAAAGAAAGGATGGTTTCTTAGTGCTCATGATTTGCTTTCAGTCATTAGAAATCGTTGTCATGTGTTGATTACCTGGCACCATTTAACCTCTGGGTGTTTCCATACATCAAAGAGCTTTCTGGCAAGGGCCATAAATCAGAAACTAAACATCATGAATTGGAATGGTTCCAGCAGTGCTATGAGATGTGGGAAAGACGATTGCTGAAATGTATTGAACTAGGGAGGAAAACGTCATTAGTTTGTTTGTAAGTAGATATATTTATAAATTTTTGTATAATATGGTTTCATTACTTTTGGAACACCACCCGTATCATGCTTCAGCTTGAGTGTATAACAAGATGCACATGATTACATAGTTTTGATTTGATATTGAATAGATGTTGTTTTTATGTTAAAGTCATATATTTTTGCACATCTTTTAGTTGATTATATTCATTTTTATGATGTTAGTACTGTCGAAGGCTTGACAGATTTTAATTTATTATTTTTGAATTTTGTATGTTTGCTGCAGTAAAGATTTCATTCTACATATTCAATGTATATTCTTATCAATTTCTTATCAATCGGAATAACACCGACAAGTGTTTGTCAGAAGTGGAATAGATTCAACAGAGGGTGTTAGACAGTGCTCAAATAAGGAATTTACTAACAGCTAGTTCGGCCTAAAAAGTAAATAATCCCATATGATATTAAAATATGTATGTTAAATTGCTAATATACCACTAAACTGTTACTTATTAAAAAGAATAATATAAGTAATGATTTTAGGGGAGTCGCGACAATGCCCCATCCACCCTCTCATTTAATTGTCAGTCCTCCAAAAGTTTACTAATCTGACCAGACTAGTAAGTAGTTCAGCACCGGGTGATCGGAGGCGTAAATTCCAGCAATGTCAGGGGTGTCTAGAGGATGTCTTAAAAGGGCTAAGCGAATTGTTCGTAAATAGTGGATGATGGTGGCGGTTGCTTCGTTATAAACATAAAATTGATCATTGGTTCAAATTTGTTCTGTGACAAGTATATTGAATTGGTTTAATTCTCTGGTTTCTAATTATTGATGGTTCAATTACAAGTACAATGGTCAATGTTTACACTAGTAGATCACGTCTAGCTTGAAGATAGGGAATGTTCATGTTTTTGGAAGCTAAACTAAATTTTTATATAAAATTATGATATAATTTGTTTATTTAAAAATGTTCATAATTTGATGACGGGTTTTTATCTGTTTAGCACTAATTGTAGACATTTTGATAGGCAATAAACTATAGAGATATTTAAATAATATTTCATTCAGCAATCACATCATATATAATAACCACTAAATAGGAATTTACCTGGACAGAATTATAAACTTATACCAAAGCAAAATATCAGATCAGACTAGGCTTAATTTATAAATGAATGACATTGATAAAAAATATGCCCATATACATAGTATGAAATCATTCGCCAAATAAGACCTAAAGTATGTAAGAATTTCAGTAAAAGTACTATTTTATGTTGCTAATTTGAAACCCTATACAGCTAGTTGATGATTACAAATTCTAGTAAATCAGTGATGTCCATTTATATACACTTCACTAGAATTATAAATATTTGTAGAATGTCAGTCAGACTAAGGAAAGCGTCTATGAGAGATTATTATAATAATAAATGCAGTCCTCTAAATTGTAACAAACAAGGAAAATTTCATAAGTATGTACAAAGTCGAGTTTATGGCTGATAAATGATTCACATAAACCAACACAGCTCCTCGCAAGCTACACATGGTCGCCACAACAGGAGGCAACACATGGTTACAGGAAAAATACCTAATGGCAACTAGCTATTTCAGTAAAATCTGCTTCTGACCAGTGGTGTTAGGTAGTTGTCATGTTCTATCTTTTCAAGAACTTCGAACATAAATTTCATAGTTGAGACCATGACTGAGTCTCGAATCAAACACGTCAATTAAATGTAGAATAAATCTTTACTGCAGAAAACTTAAAAATAAAAAACAAAACCAGTCAAGCCTTCGACAGTATTAACATCATAGAAATGAAGATGTGTAAAAATATAAATATGGCTTCAACATAAAAACAACATCCCTTCAAGATCAAATCAAAACTATGTAATCG
>JAUYWI010064365.1:0-15325 GCA_034780595.1 Parotoplana pacifica
CCTCTTGGCTTGCTCCCGTTGGGAGATGAAAAGGAGAAAGACCTTTGATGACCCCAGACCTAGCTTTGAGCGCATATTCAGCAACCCCCCAAGGATCATCCAGTTTCTGGAGAGAATCGGCCGCGGACAACGGACGGCCGGGGCTCCCCCGGTCCAGAATTAAGAAGAAGAAGAAGAATTTGAGGCCGAAATGATTCATTAAGACGCAGTATCCTACCACAACAATAACAACAACACCCACAGGAATATTATTTGAATATTTTTAAAACACGTTGAGCCGACATTAAATAACAGTTTGAGCTTTTTATTCCTATTTTAATTTTAAGTGATAATCTGAAGGGTCAGAATCAATAACTTCGAAATGTAGGATGATGGCATTGTTTACCAATTATCTTGTCCTAATGATTCGGGCATTTCCTACTTATAAGAAGAACCAAACTCCATCTCATTAAACGTGTTATTAAACAATCAAACGCGTTATTAAACACCAGAAAGGGCATCTAGTCCCCTATGATCACCTCTTTATCTGTAATAATAACTTGCTGTACCAGTCCAACCACCTAATATTTCAAAGTTATTGATTTTGCCCCTTCAGATTATCACTTAAAAATTAACGAAGCCCTCCATATTAGGAATAAAAAACAAACTCAATTTTCAGTTATTTGATGCCGGTTCATCTTTTGTTCAAAAATTCTTCAAATAATGTTTCTGTGTGCCTATAGTGTGGACATTTTGACTGTGGTTTCTTCTTAATAATTTAGTATAGTTTTTATCTTGTTCTATTGTTTAGATATCTGTGTAATTACCTCACTAAGTATTTAAATATCTATCTCTGACGAAGAAAATGTTTTTTTAAAACGTTCAGCATATGTAAATAAACTATTCTATGATCTACACCACAGAATAGTCATTTATTACTCTATATACTCAATATATTACTTAATATACTTTTTATTTGGTTTCATAAAACTTTCTCCACAACTTAATTATTTTATCATTTACTTAAAATACCCAAATTTTTAAGTCATTTTAAAATTTTCTATTGTGTATGTTTGAGTAGAGTTAAGTATACACAAAAAAATAAATCGATATTCGCTACATTTTGTTTTAGGAGCAACAAGTAAACACTAATCAGAATCAGATACTTGTAAAAGCAGTGAAGGATCTACCTTCTGATAGTTCAAGCACTATTGTAATATCGGCCATTTCGGATACACCAGCTGTAGTCAATGCGAATGTTGAGTCGCAATCCAAATCTGTGTCAGAAATACACCAACAGATTGAGAGATTCCATTCCCGCAATCTACAGGGCCATCCATCGGATTCTACTTTTGACAAACCAGTTAGTCAGCAAAGACGTCGCCAGTGGGGCCCTCCAGTTTCTGCTACCCCACCAGCTGTAGTTGTGGATATTGAAGAAGCATCTGACACAGAATCGTGTTCTCTTGGATTTGCAGATGATGACCCGACCTTAATAAGCGGCACCACCCCCAGTCCTCAACCACTACAGATGGCTGATATTCAACAAACATTTGAATCCAATAATTCAGCACTGGTGCTTGGTGGAACAAATAATTCTGCACTGGTGGACAGCAATGCACCTTCCCTACAACAGGAATCTGCCACCACGGTAGCATCGCCAGATAATTATTATTTAGGTGACACCAATAATTCGGCCATGTTGGAACTAAGAGGAGATGTTGATAGTATCAACAATACCCTCTCAAAACCACAAAGAAAACAATGGATGAGACACAATAATGACTTGACTATATCAGTTCCACAAGGTGATGTGGAACATGTTGACTCAGTGTCTCAGATGGATAGTCCAACCGATGTGAAAGCTATTGGAGGTGCTGGTGATGAACCTCCAAATAATAATACTAAATCTACGGATACCAACCGTGCTATTGGACAAATTGACATGGATAAAACGGCTAATAAAACCTCACTTTACCATGTCAGTGACCACACGAAGGAAGGAATGTCTGGTGATAAAAGGTTTGTGGATGAGGTATCTGAAGAGAAGTTGGTGAAAGTGTCAAGAGCTGGAGACGAAGCACGTGATCGCCTTCTTCAAGATATTTGGGGCGGTGGACAAATGGGCGAACTTTTGGGTTTTTCAGATTCATCTGGATCCAAGCTTCCTACAAAGTTATTCACTCGTGGGACCTTGAACAGCGAATCAGCGACAAATCCACCTGCTTCCAATGCTATGAAATCCCAGATGTCAACAATGTTTGGAGGAGTCTGTCTACCTGACACGATAACTGACGAATCATTACGGCCGTTTCAGATAAAAACTGCGTTTAAAAAGGTAGATTCCACGATACAAAATATTCTTTATGGCCCTAAACCAGATTCCTCTAAGCCGAAATTAGAGGAAGGTAAGTGATTTTATTTTTGAAGTTTTTAGACAAAACTAATAAATAATTTGTTGGTATGTTTTTAAATCTAAAAGAAATAGAGGAAATAAAGTTGTTTCACTTATTGCTTCACGTATTTTTAGATGAAATTCCTTTTGTTATTCCATTGGATATGAATGTTCCAGAACCAGAACCATTTTGGTTTGATAATGAAATCTTCTGTAAGTGGCTGCTGAGAAATAAACTATTACAAACAACTACCCACTTAACTTCCATTTTGCTTTTCTATTTTCTGATGCATTTTAGCTGAACTCCCGGAAGTAAATTTTATGAAGAAGTACAATTCCAAGCCAGAAGGTTCGAAAAAACTTGATGCCATGAATACACTTCCCTTGAGAATACTTTTAGATAAAATCATTGTGAAACCATTGAGAACTCAGTAAGTTTATAATTTTGCTAAAATTTACCTTATTTAATTTCTGGGCTGATAAAAAAACAATAAATCATCTAATTATGGGATGAGATTGCAACGACATCCACTTTACCTTTCAACTACAGAATATTTAATTATTGTTTATTTTAGAATAACTTTGGTAAATGAAAGTATTGTTAATCATTTAATGGTTGAACTGGACATGAAGAAGGAAATGTCAGCATTGCGTCATGTCTTTATGTTAGAAGACGGCGAATTCTCACAATCACTTCTCACTAAGCTTTTTGCCAAGGTACTTTTATTAGTTCGATAACACAAATCTGCTGAAACCTTTATGTTGTAACCCTTGCTAGACCTCGCGTTTTTATGCCACTCACTCACCTCCATTTACCTTCCATAATTAGAAATTTATATAACTCATAAAATTGAAATAATTCATTTGAATACCTTCACATTTGGCATATTGAAGTTTTATTAGTGTGCCAAGTAAAAATATCATAGAGTCGTCTGAATAATGTGTTAAAAATAGAATTTTCTAAAATTCAATTTTGTTGAATTAATTTGGTATAGAACCAATTTTTAGTATGTTTTTGTCCTTGGGGGGGGTCACAAAATTTGGTACACAGGTACATTGGAAAGATTAATCGACAAAAACTTTCAAAATTGATATTGATTATCGATTTTTTAGGCCATTAAATTTCGAAAATATGCCAATCATAATGTTCAAATGTTGATAAATCTTCCAAGTTTTAGACTACATGTAGCTACTGACCTTTTATATAAACACAGAGCATTTTAAAAATATTGATTTTCATAGACTGATTGGGCACTTCAATATCCAATGAAAATTAAGTATTTTTTAAACTTAATTTTATGGTAGGTATTTGGAAGGTCAAGCAAACTTGAAATTTGGTATTTAAATCTATTGGAACTTAATAAAACAAATTCAAAGATACTTTTTGAAAATAATAATTATCATTTTTTTGGCCCAAAAGAAAATCGATATTCATAGTCCAAATATTTCAAATGGCTCTTAAATCAAAACAAAGCATTCTATATTGCTAAAATTTGAGATTTATAACAAGAAAGCTATTTGAAAAGTATTAGAAAACTGGAAGCTTCACTTTTAGCTAATGGTCTAAAGGCCACCATACTAGGGCCAGTCCGTAAATATTGTTTTTAAAGTGTTTTTCTTCACAAATTAATGGCTCTAATTGATGTAAAATGGTTTATTATTAGTTTCTAGGTCATTTTTAATGTTTTTATTAATTAAAATTGAATTTCAGAAAAATCAATTTTCAACATGTCGGCCAGACTGGTTCCAAAATCACTGGACCTCAATTTCTGACTTTGGATAGAGTTATGATTTTATTTTACTTGGCACACTAATAAAGTATCAGATAGGAAGTATATATTCCAAACGTACCATTCAAATTTTATTAGAAAATTCCCTTTCATTTATTTCCTATCTATTATATAGGATTTGTCAATTTTTGAAACAAAAAATATCATTACTTTTTTTCTGGTCAATATTTTTCATGAAATTTTCTACAGTGGTAATGTGTCATTATTTTAAAAAAATCTACTCGTTGGCTCGTTTTTAAATTGGCTCTAAGGTTGCACCCTGTATATAAAATCAATATTTTCAAAAACTCATAATGTATGTTAAACAATGCAGTTTTTATAGCTAAGTTCGTCCATATTTGACCTCAGAATCTATTTTAGTTTGGTAAAAAGTACATTTTGACCATTTTAGCCAAACCTTACTTTTTCAGAGGGACGTCCGGTGACCTAAGGGTGGGGTCCGGCCATAACAAATTTAAACCAAAAGATCCGCAACAGAATGTAGTACCTTAATACCAAATTTCATGAAGGTCAGAACCGTTTTTCAATAAATTTCGAAATACTTTAGGGGGTCGCAACCACCCCCCCTGAACGAAGTATGACGAAGGGTTAGCTTACCATAAACATGTTATATTAAAAATCAAGTTTTGATCCTCATATCTCAGTACATAGGCATCTCTAAATTGCGCCAAATTTGAAGTAAATCGGACAAACTTAATATTTGGATCTGGCTCGGACCCTTGTCGATTTTTTAAAGCCGGTGAAATTGTCTAAAGTTCCCGTGTACCTACCTTTAACCCAATCAATACACTTGTGACCACGAAGTGATTTGTTAGGTCGGCAGAAGACTGGGAAATGAAATTAGCTCTTATCCGATCTGTTTACATCAATTACATCAGGTCTTGTATTGATCATCACGAAGGGTCCCAGACTCACACGAAAGAAGACAGCTGGCTTCTGGTTTTCCCATTAAAACTAATGTTGACGATCTCCTCAATGAAGCTAGACTGGAATCAATTTCAATCAGAAGCGATTTCCAAGGCGATCAAAAGAAATCATGATAACCCGCTTCTTGACAGTCTACAATTACCTGTGCAAATAGACTTAAAAGCAATAATATGAACACCTGGGGAACCATTGGCTTCAATATGGTGTTGACACTGACCTTAACCCCCTTCCGAAAAGGATTGTTACTGCAGATGACGACCTGTGCTGTCCTAGTAAATCGGAATCCGAGACGAACATCCAAATTGTCGAAAACTGCAAGAGTCTTCACAAGCCAAAAATTAACCTTCAATCTACTTGATTGAAGACGCTGTCACTCATCCGACGAAATGTATAGAGCTGTGGCAGGAGTTTCTCCGGAGAACTGAAACAAGCGCGAAGGTATAACAAGACAAGACAAGACAACATCCTTGGCGGAGTCACTAATAATCATTCAATTAAAGAGCACCCAATTGCAATTTCTAGTTTCCTCGAGAGGGCTGGTCGCTTCCGGTACGAGGTGATCGTCGCCAGAAATAAGACAGAGAGAAAGTATTTAAAAAGTCTTCTTACCTAAATATTGTTCAGATATTTTAATATCCCTTTTTTTATTTTGAAGACCACATAATTCTATTTTTGTAATTGTTTTCGTATTTGCTGTCTTCATTATATGCTGTTTTTTTATGTTTTTCGATTTGATAAAAAATGTTTTAGAAGTCACAGTGAATTTTCTGTGTTTTTTTTTCGTTTTAGATGAGTGATACTGATGGCATTCTTCAGGTTGTCAACTCCTCATTTTTGGATGAAATACTTAACACTGCCCTTCAAACGTCCATTTCAGACACAACTCCGGTGGAGGGAAAACTGTCATTTGTTTTTAGATATGCCCCACAATTTCAAGATTTGGTTGGTAAGATAAGCAAGCTATATTATTATTATAGAAACAAAAATTGCTATTTATGAAACAAATAATTATGGTACTGGTCAAGGACTAACATCTTGTAATTTTGGTTACTAGGTTGAAGGTATTTATCAGGGACATATACATACTATGAGGACAAACAGCATATACGTAGATTCCTATAGTAAAATATAAACTTTTACATGAATTACATATGTCTTGTTCAGAAATTATATATAGTTCACCATTTTTGGGTGTCCCCAAAGTTTAAATCTTTGGCTTCCTACAACAAATCAAAATAGTTAATTTCTGACTTAAACTTAGAATCCTCAAATAAAGTTTACTGATATAGCCTAGCAAGAGAAATGGTCAATTTCGCTATTATTTTGTAGGTATAATCTCGTCTTTTCACTAGCTCTGTGCTCTAGCTTTTGTACTTGAAGATATTTAGTAGATTATGTAGTTCGAATGCAATTGACTCATAAAAGCGTTTAGCTAAAAAAATTAGCAATAACATTAGTGATCTTAGTAATTTTAATGGTCTTTCTGAAACTCCATACATCTGCTCCAATTGTTATTCCTTTTTGGCTAGTGATGAACATTTTAATTACGTCATCAAACAGATCCATTTTATCACCAAACTTATAATGATATATTTTGTAATAATTGCCAAATAGTTACATAATTCTATCACTTATAAAATATCAATTTTCTCAGAATATTTTTATTAGCAGATTTAGATTTAATAATACTAGTTTTGGTAGACTCACAAAAAATGCAGTAATGTAGTTGTTCCTAATAACATTTATGATATTTTTTTGTATTAGTTGTCATATTGGTTCTTCAATCAACCGTGGTCAGTACATTTCTTATATAAGGAATATGCATTGTTGGTATAAATGTAATGATTCCACCATCTCAAAAGTTGATTTTGATCTGCCTTTTACATTTTGAATAATAATTAGATTATGGGAAGAGTGACGGTTGTGTACACATAAACTGGTTAAAACTCACCGCTGAAGGTCCTAAGTCCCACACCATATTTCTTGTTAATGTTTTGCATTTTTAATATTTTACATTTTTCATTTCTGACTGGATTGTTTTTTGAATTTCGGATATACTAGATGGTACTTTCAATAACCAATCTTGACTGACCATCTTATCATGCTTCAGCTTGGGTGTTGTTTTTATGTTGAAGCCATATTTATATTTTTACATATCTTTCGGTTGGATTACATTCATTTCAATTATTTTAGTACTGTCGTAGGCTTGACAGACATTATTTTTTATTTCTTATTTTTGAATATTTGCTGCAGTATAGGTTTTATTCTACATATTAGTTTTTTGGCTTTTTTAAATTACTGAAGTGTTCTTTAAGGTCATCGTGTTTTAAGTTAAATGCGTCTAAAGTAATAGACAACTAGATCCATGTTTTTTATTTTTTTTATTTTAGAGATAGGTATGCCATATTGTATTTAGTTTGCATGTTGCTAAAATAGGAATTTTAGATATCTCATTGTCAAAATCCAGAAGACATATATAGGTACCTAGCTAATGTAAGTTACATTGTAAGCTGCATTTGTCACGATCTTCACCTTTATTCTAGGCTATCATTTTCTATCACATACATCTTAATGGAACAGAAAATTAACTACCGAAAATGTTGCCCACTGAAAACATAATAGCAGAAACACTTATAACGAGTAAACACGTCAAAGGCACATCTGCGTCTTACTGAAATAATTCCGTATACACGTACATAATATGGCATTTTAGATGAAAATTTACATTTGTTTCTATATTGTATGCATTCATTGCTTTTTGTAATAAAACAAGAAATACGTGTGATACTGTTCAAAATTTGTATCATCTGCTATTCATTTATTTCTTTTTATAGTCATCTTTTACCTGCCTTGAACGACAGTAAGCTCGGATCTCCTCATCAACAGAATCAGAGACAAAACAGAGATAATTGAATTTCTAAATGACTTTAACGATCGGCCAGCAGTGCTGCAGCTTATTTAGTAATATTATGTACATAAATTTGAGCTCATCTCGTGCAAAATGTACGCTAGCTGCTGACTTGTTGTTGTTCTCTTTTATCGTGGCAATAATGAACCACTTTGGCAGAAGCAGCTGCTGTTAACACCTTTTAAATTGAAAAGAAGTTGATCTTGCATTTGTGAGGAAAATTGTATTTGAGTAGATATTTACAGAGACCTATAGATGTGGGCATTAGCTACTTGTCCCCACTACATCTCCATCATCGGTCGACCTACAACATGCATAATGCGCTGGTCGATGTTGGCATCAACAACCAGTTCGTTACACAAGTGGCAAGTAAATTGAATCAAATTATCGGCTGAAACATTGATCAACTATGTGTGTGGCCACTGGCTTTTTAAAAACCAACAAACTCATTTTGTGTTATGAAACTAGTAGTGTTAGACTGACAACGTTTACTATCTAGTTGACGCTGGCTGTTCCATAATTAATGTAGAAGGTTCTTGATTGTTTTCTGTGCCAGTCGGATACCTCAGAGGACGCGACGGTTATTGTATTGTCCTGGTTAGTCACTTTCGACTTGTTATTCCCAAAAGGAATAGGTACTCTTAGCGGTTTTGATTATTATGTGAAAGTTAGGTAGGTAGTTTTTGGATTCAGTCAAAACTTGGGATCAGAGCTGTCCAGTGTCTATCATCTTAATAGAACCAAAAAAACTGACCGGGATCTGAATGTCTTGATTGACGCTTGCTGGCGTATCGGCAACTTGTTTCCGTATGTACATACATAATGTAGGTAGATTATTTTGTGTTTAATATATAAAGAACAATTTTCCTGATAATCTTTTTATACATGGACTCACTGAACGAATCTATTTATCGGTTTGTAAATATAATATGTACGTAGTCTAATACATTAAGCAACTCGAAATACTCTCTGATTGAGGGACTATTTTGAATGTATGATCATTTGTTTGTTTGTATGTTTACCTAATTGTATAAAAAATATGTGAAGTTGGATGGAATGATACATATTATGCTCTCCAAGAAACAATAATTATTTAAGGACTATCTATTACATTGTGTGTATGTTAGAATTGTTTTAATTAAGTTTGAATCTGAACCCAAGCAGTCATTGTTGGTGCTTTGTGTTGAAGCTTGTCCCTCGCGTGATCCAACACTCCGGTAGGCTTCTCAAGTATAATATGATTGACACTTCAAGACTGTAGTTCGTTTAGAATAAACCGATTTATCAGGAGTAGATACTACCTACTAACGATGTACATACATAGGTACTACGAGCCATCAATTCGCTTTTCTTGTGTATTTTTTTACAATAGATATACAATAATCTCATTCTGTGTTTAGATTCTATAAGTTTTTCAGTTTTACTCAGGTTTCTGTGTCTGAGGATAAGCTCCAAATTTAACTGGCACTCTATTTCGGTAAAGCTGTTTCCTGGCATGTGTTCCTATTACAGAAGTTAATAGCAATTTCAATCAAACACAGTCACTTGTCAAAGAAAAACCTAAACACGTTTCCTCGTGATTCGAACATAATATACTCAATAAATCGATTGCATTCGAAAATGTTTAAAAACTTTCAGAAGTGTGGTTAAAGTTGTTCTATGCTAGAAAATTCTGTTTTCAATCATTTCGAGTGCTGCTGTAGTTAAAGTCTTTCTGGTCAGATGTTTGTTTATTTGAGATATATTTGATAGAATTCCAAAAATAAGTAGACGAGTGTATATATAATAGGTAGTCTTTGTCATGACTTTAATGCCGCGGGCATATTTAAAAGAATGTTCCCTTAAATGAGAGTAAATTTCATAATTTTTGAACTCATGAATTCGATCTGACATGCTCTTGGATGCCATAATATGAAATCTGAAAGAGAAATTTTGGTCGTTTGAAGTCGATATTAAGTCGTAATATACGTCATTTTCACTGAAGTTATTATTTTACTTATCTACATAATATGTGTGAGCTCAGTATATGTAGTATTTTTTCTTCAGATTCCTTTTAATATAATTAGTATATTTTAATACTCTTAAACGAAAAAGGATCAAATAATATCCAGAGATGAAATAGAGACTAGTTTCAGCATACTATCGATAAACCTAGAAAAAGTAACAGGTGTTTTTTTATTAATCGGTAATCTAATGTGAAAGCTGATAATAAAGTTCCAGCCTTCGGTTTACTACTTACATTTTGACAATTGAATGCAGTGAAATTTATCATGATTTATTTTTGAGAATCATAAAGAAATATTGATTAAATTTATTGTTTTCATCGATTTATGAATGAAAATTCAATTGTTTCTTATAATGTTTTATGTAAGTAACCTATTTTTTTATACAAAATTCTTGTTTGCATACGACTCTAACCTAGAGCGATGCTGAATGACATTTTAACGCTTTGTGGTCAACGTGTAGAGTAGGTATTATACTATTCCTAACCCTAGGACGTACTGGCAGACTGAGAGAAAACTACTCATCTGATTGGAAATCAATCAACTGATTTTTTTCTGGCAAAAACTGCATTGATGGGTCTTCTGGTAATTTGGAAGTCACATGATATTTCAAAATGACCAAGATTCGGCTAATGAACGAATTCGTAATGAAAAATCGTAAAATTAAATTGTCGTAATTTAAAAAAACATGCTTAAATAGTCGTATATTAAAGAGACGTATTGAAAACGCATTGACAAAATAATCTTAGGCATCAATTATAATGGAAATTGTATATGTAATAGTTAATGGGAAATGTAATTGAAATATTAAAATATTGCCATGAGAATCAACAGATAATAGAATTTGCTTCTGAATGGCAAATTTTATATATTATTACCTACTAAAATTTAATGGTATAGTATTATGTTTTCCAAATAAAATGTAATAAAATATTTTTACAATTTGAGATAATTGAGCTACTTTTTGATGTTTTTATTAAGAGTTTTGCAAAGACTAATTTAATATGCATATATCGCTATTCAATATTTATATTTTTGGTAATATTTAAAATATGACTTTTTAAGTCCGACTAAATTACAAACGACTATTTTCTGTGCATCCCTAATAAACACCCTCTAGTTTTCAATATCACGCCTGGAGGCTTTAGTCTTAGAGATATGATGTATCATTGTCTAAACAAAAATCTAAGTTTTCAAAAATTGGTTTTCACATACTTACCCTCAATAGACAAAGAACTAAAGGACATCTTATTTATACCTAGGGTACACCTGGGCAATTATGACACTTAGATTAATTAATCAATACTATAAAAATCTCTATTGTGGATGCCCCCGCTTTTTGCGGTTACACAATGGTTAATTGTATTTTAATGTTCACTTTTCAATCTATTGTTTTTTTATAAATATTTATAATCTTTGCACATTTTGTATAGAAATAATTGCAGTTATAATTAAGGCTTTGTTTCTTCATATTAATTCAATTTGAAATCCAAATTATAAATAGAAGAATTCATTAGCCTAGCCGCTTCTATTGGATAATGTACATTGTATTATATCTATTATAAGTAAAAATATGATTAGAAAATATATAATTAAATTATATATAACCAAATAACAAATATTTTACTGGGGCAATTATGACATGCACTTACTATGGGGCAATTGTGACACTTACTATTTCTTACCGATTTGCTGTTTTAAAATAAAAACATAGGTAATTGAACTAACAATAAAATCTTTGCACACTGTCAAAATTTCATTGGGTAAAATCGGTCACAAAATCTATGATTTTTTCAGATGTGTGTTTTTTAAGTATTAGTAGTCCTGCTTACTAAATTTGAAGTCAATCAGACAGTTTAATCTTTCGGTTTGATGACATCATCACCTCATCAATTTTCTCGATAAATTTTTTTTGGTAAATCTTTACAATTTCAGCCCAATTGACCCATGAGAAGTATATTTTTTTTCAGGAGGTAGCGAGGTCATTTTTTTATAGGTGAGCACCAGAGTAAGTTATAAAAAAACATCGTTTTCTGATGTTGTACAATAACTATGCTACCAGAAATAGTCCAATCACTTATTTCATGAATGTTAGTCAAGTGAATGTCTATTAACAATGCGACCACTTTTTGTATACTGGGCGTCTGTCATTTAAATAACTGTTTAATTATTTCTGTTTATTGTACTCGTAAATAGACATTGAAAGCCTTACGTGATACTATTTTGTTTTTAGAATGTTTTGCAAAGTATTAGATTTTAGATTTAAAATGGCAACTAGTTTTAAATAATTTAGATGCAATTAGATAGGTCTATCAGTTAATTTCTACAAAGGACGGCTTGCGAACTAATTTAATTCAATAAGCTACTGATTTGTATTAGTGGATAGTGTTTAATTGACATTCCGAAATGTTGTATTGTAGTGATTAAAAAGGTACTTTTCGTGCATTATTGATTAATTGAATTCCATAAATTATTCCTGAATTGGTAGACATATGATTAGTGTTGGGTGTTGAATCTTCTGGTTTTGTCATTATTTTGTCTGTCAATCTAATTAAAATGATAGGTGTAGCTGCTAGGTATGTCAAAGGATATCCATTCAACACTTTCTGCCTCTACATAGCATAATAATTAATCTATTCCAGATATTAATAAATTTATTTGACGAATCACAGTTACGTTGTTTTAATTATTATTAGTTAATACTATGTATTTTAATAACCTCTGAACTTCCCTTTTATATCAACGGTAACGGTGCAGAGGTGGGATCACTGATAAATTGAGTATAATAGTACCTACCTACATACTACAGATATGAAATGAAAAATACAGGTAGAAATGAAAAATAGTTAGTTGTGTTATTGAAACGATTGAATGACATATATGTACAAGCGCTATAAGACTTGCACTCTACCATGCTATGCAGATCTATTCGAAAAGTTCAGAAAACATTTTATTTTATTATAATTTTGAAAATATGTAATAACATTTATAGTTAACTAAGGAATCACACTGAATAAATTAGTTCAGAATCAGAATTTATTAAACCTAATTATTCTTAAAAAGGTGAAATAAACCCGTAAAAGTTACATTTGGGAAGGTTGTATAAGATATTTTGATGGGAAAGATATGTTTGTCGACCAAATGATGTCTTTCATGTTCACCCCATCATTTAGGTATAGACTCCTAAATTAAAGTGAATTATGTGATAACTCATGGACTTCTATAAATAGAAGTCCATGGATAACTGCATGGTTTGAACCGGCTGGGGACAAGAATAGCATACTTTCAGACGCCGATAGAACAGTTGACGGAGGGACGTGTTGATAGCTACCATCAAAGTGCGATGACAGAAATCAATGACAAATAATGAGTTACACTAATGCCGGATCCAATTTTGTGTTTCGTTTAAATCACAATTTGCAAGTCAATGTTGCTCACTATGAAATAAAGCCGTGCGTGCAGATTAAATGATATGGCACCCACTCTACCAAAACAATTGACATCAAATACGGTTATTATGAATATTAGACCCTCCTCGTGTACAGCTGGTTGTTTTAAGAGAGCTGTTATTGCCGGCGTTTATTTGGCAGCAGGAAATCCGTATGCCGAGCGAGAGGCCTATGTTTTGCCCAAACCAAGCAAGTGGGAAAATTTATGGAAGAGGCAGCCGCCAGATTCGCCGTGTTCTTATTCTCAGTTTCCAGACGATTTTGATGGTTTTGTATTTGTTGATGACATTGGCAAATTTGAGACACTTAATTGTGGCACTTATTGGTGGTGCTAGTTGTGTCTTAATCCTGTGAGAGGGAAAGATGCTTGGAAAGTGCATGTACAATTTTGTTCACAATTTACTGGACAAACATTGTACATATATGCCCCAAGAAAGGGGCTACATTTTGTTTAATGATTACCATAAGATGGATTCACTTTCATTTGTTGTATATGTCAACACAGAAGCATATACCACATGCAGCCGCCTGTAATTGGAGATTTCTTCAACTATGTTGAACTATCTAAACAGCTCTCAAAATGATCAGATCAAACATCAGTTTATCATGTTGCCATAGTTGAAGACGGTTGACCACTACAATCAATTTTATAGAAGTGATTGTATTGATTGGATTTCAGATATTCTAAATAGTACTTTCAATCGCAAAACTTGACTGACCATCTTAACATGTTTAAGCTTGGCTGTAGAACAAGATGCATATGATTACATGGTTTTGATTTGATCTTGAAAGCCTGTTGTTTTTATGTTGAAGCCATATTTAAATTTTCTTATCTTTTGTTTGGATTACATTCATTACTATGATGTTAGTACTGTCGTAGGCTTGACAGAAATTAATTTTTATTTCTCATTTTTGAATATTTGCTGCGGTAAAGGTTTTATTCTACATATTATTTTTTTGGTTTTCATTCTACAACATATTATGAGTGGTTGTTTCAGATGAGTAAAGGTATAGTGTGAATGTTCAGATCTGTTAGAAGCAGACGTTGCCTTCCAGTAATATTTCACAACTTGAAAGGATATAATGCCCATATCCTTTGTAAGAATACCGCCTTCAATAGTTAATCCAATTGCCCAATCTTCACAGAAATATATTTACTTGGAAGTGAGCTGGAACGTCGATGAATTTACAACGATAAAAATGAGAGCAAAACCCATGCAATACGAATGAAGTTACTTTTCCTTCCCGGACCCTTTTCAATTTATATCTACTGGACTGGCTACATTAATGGATCAGTCGTATGCGTGTCAAGGGATTCAAAGATTTCCCGCCCTTGAATTTTGCTAGACCTGATGGAGGGGACAGTTCAAACTACCACTATTGTTGAGGAAACGTGTCTTTCCACACAAGTACATGGATTCAGAATAACAGATCAAGGAGACAACACCCGCCAATTTCTGTGTTTCATTCTGATCTCGGTGTAGATATGGAAAGTACGGCACAGGAGTATGGACACACTAAAGTGTGTGGGATACTTTAGGTTGTCAAGAACTATTCCACACTCCATCTTCGAGTTGATGTTTTGGGACTTGCATCTGTGTTTGAAGTGTTTCATGGCACAAACTATAATGCGCATAATCATGGATTGGACCCCGTGCACTATTATACGTCTCCAGGATTATGTTGGTCAGCCACACTGAAACAAAGGGGTATACAATCTATACTCTGTTTGAACGCGGTATCCATGGGAAACTCACAACACTTACATGTAATCATGTTGTTGCTCATAATATTGAAGCCCACAGTGGGGCTGAACACACATTTAGTCAAAAGTTAGTGCCCACTCAAAAAGTCGATATTATCAGTTTCGGAAT
>JAUYWI010064376.1:0-15320 GCA_034780595.1 Parotoplana pacifica
AAGAAAGTACAGGTCTAAATTATCTTCAAGCAGTGAGACTGGCGCAAAGCAAAGAAAAGTGGCGGATCATGGCAGCCAACCTCTACAGGAGACGGCACTGATGATGATGAAACTAACCATATTTATAAATGATTAGTTAAATTCTGCTAATGTCGAATGTATCCATAAACTAATTATTGTATAAAATCTAAAAATACATTACTATATTAGATATTAAAATAAATACTCAGTCATATTAGATATTTTGAAACAATACCTAACTTTTTGTGATTACGATTTTGAAATTGTCAAAAATTTTATGTAGGTAAGTCCTAAAATTTCTTGTAAAAGTATATAGGACGGATTGCTAAATACATTACGACGTTTTTTAAGGCCATCAATTCAATGTAGTTATGTGTTCAGTAATTATATTTTTAATAAAGTTTTAAATGTTCTCAATTCGTAAACAAGGTAACTAACCAAATTTGAAAAAATAAAGTTTTACTAACCTTAATTTAAACTTTTATCTACTCTTTGAGATGTCTATTAATTGGAATTTTATGTCATTATTTTTATTTAATTTCTCAGTTTGTTTTCTAAATTAGTTTACTGTCTAAGTATTTTTGTAGGAATGACCAACCCTATCTTTCTTATTATCTTATTTATGTATCTCTATTTATCTAAACAAGAATTAGCTGTAACATGACGTTGCCTTTTAGATGTGTCGAAAACTTTAAAAAATATATAATTGTCTATTTACCTATTTTCGTTTTTAAACATTTTAGGTCTATTTGGAAGTTAGTGACGTGTAGATCTTTTTTCCACCTTCCGGTCTTATGTGCTTTTTAACTAAACACTTTTTAATTAAACTAAATAAAAAAGAACTAGGCAGATGTAGGGAAATAAGAATGATATTTTCGAATATTCACATGACAATTTAGCGTATTTACATACTTGTCGATACCATCATATATTTCATGATACGTAGGTGCTTATCATATGAGTATCCTTTAATAAAGAATCAATACATTTTTTCTGAATTTCTTCTGTTTTTTCTTTTCTTATGCAACTAGGTATAGCAATTTTTCCTCTCTTTTATACTTTGATATGAAATATAGGAACATTTTAGATATATTGTTCAGGCTGTGATTATGCCTAGCGAGTAATATAAATAAGTAGTATATTTTTATCAAAGTATACCTGTTTTTATATTACGCTTAAACCCATTAATTGGCCAAAACCTGCTTTGACAGCGTGAGTGCCTTTTAATAAAAAAAACAGGCTTCCATTACTTTTTGTCAATATCTTCTACTTTTTCTCTTCTTATGCAAAATTGGCAAATTTTCTTCACTTTTATGCTTTGATACGAACATTTTATATTACTCAGGCAATAATTATGCCTAGCTGATGATGCCCAACAAGGCCGAAACAGCTGTCCTGAGGTATCATTTGCGAGTAATATAGATAAGTAGTATATTTTTATCAAAGTATACCTGTTTTTTTATTATTACTCTTAAACACATTTTTATCAAAGTATATCTGTTTTTTTTATTATTACTCTTAACACAAAAATAACATGACAATTTACCTATTTGTAGATACCATCATATTTTGTGTTAAGTAAGTATTTATCCTATGAAATATAATGGAAATTTTATTAATCTCGTTTATTGGTAGGCGTTATCCGTAAAACAAAATATGATCGATCTCAGATCTACCACTCCCAACCACACAGTCCAACAGAGTTGTTGGTCAGCTGTACTCATTACACAACTCTATTAAAGCCTACTTGGATTTTGGTCAAACTAAAACTAGAAGAAATAAATACTGAGTAATAGAACTTTGTTGAGGCATTGGCATTTTGTATAATCAACCACATTTAGCGTTGAATTCCGACAAGAAAATTTAACTTTGAAAGCAAATAAAATTGTTGTTATTACAAAAATAATAGGTATACGCACCTGCTTCTATTGAAACTAATAATCCACATGTTATTCAGAATACAGATGATTGAGTATAATATTAACTATTTATAATAAAGAAACAATGGATAAATATAGGTATGTACAAATGAATATCAAATAGATGACAACAATTCATTTTCTGGGTAAAGATAGAAATTGGTATCTAAAGTATCTACTGCTGCAGTTAAGTAACATTAAGAAATTCTATGGCAATTCCTGAGCCAACGTAGTTGCTGCAAATTTACAGACTTCTTCCACCACACTTTCAGCTTCCCGCTCAAGTTCTATGTCCCAAGATGCCGTGAGCAGTGTGTCCGACACAATGTCTTCCGCCAGCTGGGCTAGTTCGTACTCGTCCATCTTTCCTTCAAAAATAGTGCCAAAAAAACTTGGAAGAACAAACGAATAAAAATTAGTGCTTTTGCTAATTGCACTTGATCATAGGATATAGCCAAATGTGAAATTATGGTAAGGATAATTCGATAAATACGCTTGAATCAATAATGCTATGTGAAGTAGTAGATATAACTACTGATAATAACTGCTCCAAGAGGGAAATTGACTTCGTTTCCAGTTTAATATTGTTTAACGTTGGCGCTGTATTTGAATTTATGAAATATATAGAGAGAAATAGGTACGTTACAAACAAACCTTGCAGCTCCAAGTTGGTAAATATTAAACCTTCAAATTGTTCACAAAAACTTTTTGCCGAATTTTAAATAATTTTGAATTGTTTTCGTAGAGATAGACAGTAAATAAATGAAATAAGGTGCAGCATTTCTTATTAGTAATATTGCTTGTCAACTTTCTATATAATACTCCAGCCCAAATTCAGCACGCAACAGTTTCTGGGTCGAGTTCAAAATCAAGATAAATTTCCTTATATTATAAATAATAAAAAAACACAACCAGCAAATCTCAATGTTAAAGCAAAATTTAGTGCGCTAGGGAGGAAATCTGCAGAATTGATGACAGCTTCATGTTTGGGAGAAATATTCCGTCACATCCAGAAAATGGAAATAACCAAAATCAATTTTTCCTAATACCTTCAAGATTTATACCTACGTACCTCGTGACTCCTCTCTGTTAGATAGTAGGGGACTCTACCTTCGAAAGAGCAAAGTTGATATCGATAAATTGAGAAATATTCATTCGATAGTTTTCCATGTCTACTTACCTAACTACAGATGGCGGGCGTACCTAAGCTGGTTGGGGGGGGGGGGGTGAGTTGTAGAAACTTAGCGAAGTACACATTGTCAGGATTCTCTGCCTGTTCGTCTGTGTGTTCACCCTGAAGGTAAATTTGTAGAACAGGCAGCTCATATTGTAGAATCATGGAAGACAACTACTGTTTGTTCTATTTTCTGTGCACATTTCTCTTTCTGAACTTTCTGAACATGATAAATATTGTAGGTACTATTTTAGAAGTTGTTTACCTCTTATGTACTTCGTAATTATAATCGACAGGAAGTAAGGAAATTATATTCTTGCTTCTCATACTTACTATACTTTTTGCTTTTTCTGAAAAAGGATTATATATAGAAGGAAAGAAAAATGTCACAATTTAATTTTATAGATATTCTCCTATGTTTAGGAACATATCAGTGGTGGTTTATGTTTAAAACAGGAACGTCAATAAATACCTGGAATGGTAACAGACAACAAGTCTTCTAAAATTGTCAAATAATCCACCACTGAGGTCAATAGTACTCTAAGCCAATGGTAATTTGGCCGTTAGAATAGTTGAAAATGGGTCATTTTTTATCCTTTCTCATTAAAAGAATGAATGGCTTCAAGTAGATACATCGTCTTAATAAGTAGCTTTGTCTAAAATATTTCTTTTTCTCCACATATTTCTTCTTCTTTTTCTTCTTTTTCTTCTCAAGCATCGCTATCATAGTCTAAACATTAACCGATTTTAATGAAATTTGGCACTTACATAGACTACTTTTGGGACGAGGAGTAAAAATCCATTGTTAGATTTTTTGTGCGTTTGCTAGGAATGCCAATATGTATTGCATATAAGTAATAAGAAATTTTTACAAATAAACGCTATTGTAATAATACTTTTATGGGTATTTTGCCACATGAAACCACATGACCATGTAGGTACATATATATGCAAAATAAAAATCTTGTTCCACGAAATAAACGACAAAAATTATTACCAAAACTTTTGGTAATAATTTTTGTCATTTATAAACCGGATTCTTATTTTCAATTGGTATAATAATTCAAAATACTAAGTTACCATAAATTGAAATTTAGTTAGAAAATAGAAATAGAAAACTAGTTATTCAGTGAATAAAATAACATGGAAATAATTAGATTTCATGGTTTAATTCTGGTCTTAAGAAATTGATAAAATATTGTTCTATAAAATTAAGTTTAGATGGAGTAACATTGAATATTTCAAATAGTGGTACAGCTTTGAAGTCTAAGTTACACGAATGAAAACATCTATTACAATTTAAAATAGTATATGTTGGGCTATTAGTTTGTTGTCTGTGTAAAGTTATACGTTGTCTAAATGGTATAGTAGTTAGTCCAATATAAAGTTTTGAACACCCATTTCAAATTAAATAATAAATAATATTATATGCTGTGTCTGACATTTGCCTGTCCCAGCCCAGGAAAAAAATAGGTTTGACATTAGCAAGGGCATGCAGCTGTAAAAATGGTACCAAAGCAATATGAGATATCTTCACAAGCCAAGAAAAATAGAGTTATGGCTCCCCCGTAGTCGACGCGTGCTGTCCTCGCCTGAGTAGCACGAAAAACGAGCAAGGGTTATTACAGGATCGACGGCAACTGTGGCCAAAAGAATCCAGCCGATCAAAACAACTTGCGAATAGCAACGTAGAATGTGGGATCCATGACTGACAGAGTAATGGAGGTGGCAAATGCGCTGAGGAGAAGAAACGTGGACATTACCTGTGTCCAAAAGGTCAGATGGAAAGGAGCAAAAGCAAAGAAGATAAGCCAGGGTTATAAAATCTACTACAAAGGCACAAAGAACCAACGAAATGGAGTAGGAATAAAGTAGATATAACATAATTAATATCAAACGCCTAACAGACAGAGTAGTGACAACTATAGTAGCCATTAAAGGAACAAATTCCATTACCTTTATTTCTACATACGCACCACAACAAGGGCTTACTAAGGAAGAGAAAACGACTTTTTATGAAACCATAGAGGAAGCAGCAAGAATTGAGGACCGAAATGAATGCGCATGTAGGAACGGGTAATGGCGGCAAAGTTTTCGGAAGTAATAACGAGCAGAAGGGAAAATGTTGAATTTTGCTGATAACTTTCAAAAGTGGAAATTCTGAGTCACAAATTGATTACATCTTGATAAACAAAGGGAATCTCAAGCGAAGCATGCACTGCAAGACTATTCCAGGTGAATCAGCAGTGGAATATCACAGAATAGTTATTATGGATTTTGCTGCAGGGATCAGGCGAAGAGCCAACCACAAGAAAATGGAAGCAAAAATAAAATGGTGGGCTCTCAGAGAAAAAGAAAATGCAATAGCCATTGCTAAGCAGTAAAAAGTAGGCCAAAAGACGTCTTCAATGATTGGGAAAACTGCAACTCTACAATTCGTGAGTGTGGAATGCAGATCCTAGTTGTTACTAGAAGAGGTGTGTGGCGTGAAAAGAGTCCTGGTGGTTGAGCAAGGTGGTAAAGGATTCCAATAACAAGCAAAAGAAAGCCTTCTGAGAACTGAAGAAAGATGAGACCATGGAAAATCAAGCATCTTACAAGCAGGTAAAGAAGGCAGCCAGGAAAGTCATTGCAGTGGTTAAAGTCAAAGCATGGAAAGACCTATACGAGAAGCTAGAACAACCAGAGGGGATTAACACAGTCTAGAAGTCGGCTAAATGAAGAGTTAAAGCAACAAAAGACAACTGTGGGCTTTTTCATCAAGGATCAGAACGGAGAAGTGCTGCTAGGAAGCAAGGACAACACGGCCACATGGAAAGAATATTTTAACCAACTTTTAAATACAGAGAGAAGATACAAGAACCTAGAACCTAGAACCAGTGAAACACACCTTTGGACCTTTAAATGCAGTGTTCCAAGTAGGAGGTAGCTAGGCATTTAGCAAAAACAAAAATGGCTCTCCTCAACACATGTCCAAACCACCGGAGCCTCATCTCCCTTAGTTTGCCTTTCAATTCTGCAATATTCATCCTCTCCATCACCTTTTCATTTCTCACTTTGTCAAATTTCGTCAATCCATAAGACCACCTTAGCATTTTCATCTTTTTCGCCTGCATCTTTTCTTCCTGCTCTTTTTTGGCAGTCACAGTCTTCATCACATACAGAATTGCTGATCTCACCATTGTCTTATACAGTTTATCTTTCGCTTTGTCTGGTACTTTTCTGTCACATATAACACAAATTATCCTTTTCCATGCACCCCAATCCATCTTGTATCCGTTTCTTCACCTCTTTCTCAGATCCATCATCCGCCTGAACTGTTGAACTCAGATATTTGAAATCATCTACCTGATTGAGCTTTTCTCTCTGCATTTTCATTTCTTCATCCTTTACTGACACAAAGTCTGCTCTCAATCTCAAATACTCCGTTTTCTGCCTGCTAATTTGCATTCCTCCGTCCTCCATTGCTGCTCTCTATATTTCTAGTCCATGTTCTATCTCTGCCCCTGACTTCGATCCGCGAACAGCATATCCCATGGTGCTTCTCTCTGGACTTTACCCGTCAGACAGTCTATTACCAAGTCAATAAGAAATGGACTCAGGGCAGATCCTTGATGAAATCCGACAGTCAACTCAAAGTCCTCCGACTCACCGGCAGCACAAATCACCTTTGTGGTACACCCTTTGTACATATTTTGGATGAGTTGGATTTAATACCTATTATAAATACCAATTTATGAAACTCTCAACAACAAAATTCCTTTTTTTAGATTGTTTACTATATTTATTGTACCTATACCAAATCTATTAATTTATTTACATTTTATTTACATTATTGTTTAATTTCAGTTAGGATTTCATACAAAAATTAGATTTTCATCGCAATCTTTAATAAGTGTATGTATGTTGACTTCCCTTAAATTGATAAATATGTATTACACCATTTATAGTATGTACATCATTCAATGTTACCAACTTGTGTTAATTATCTTTTGTCAGCTTTTTGACATATTTATAAAGTAACTAAAATATAAACCATTGTTTATCTAAAAAGAAACTCATAGGTAACTATGTAACTATTTTTAACAGATTTTATGCACATAACTAATAGCATTGCATCAGACAGGATGTGCTTCCTGGCTCTAATTACAAATAAAAAATGACATTAACATTACAAAGATGTCAATTATATAAGTTTTTACTTACTGTCACCACAAATTAGATTTTTAATATTCTTTGTATTATCCTGTGGTAGTATCTGCATAAAATTAAGTACACGAGCTATATCCTATAAAAGACTCATTGTTTATTATGAAATCGATATGGGCCGATGATATCATCAAACTAAAGTCGAAGTTTGTGGGTTATCCTATATTGTACAACGCGATTATTTATTATACCTACACTTTCTTTGAACTCTAGTTTGAAAAGATGAGCAAAGTTTTAAATATAATATTAATATTTCTTGGAACATGCAGAGGCTTTTAACATGCATCGAAACTAATGCTAGGATCCTTACTAAGCGATTGGAGACAAGAATTACATAGGAAAGACCTAATTTAGAAGTGGATTGGAAACAGGGGAGCCATAGGAACAATACGAACAATCATAGAAAGAAGCGTATAACAGTGACCTTGAACAGGTATTTGCCAAGTGAATTAGAAAATACTCATGGAAACACTTGAATAGAAATTGACTGGAAAGACTAAAGACTCGTTCAAGACCTCAACATCAATCAAACGGTAAACCTTAAAATTGAAAGTAACAAATCAGATCCGGCTGAGATAGGACATAGGACAATGAGTAGTAAAGCAGGAGAAGTCTGTTATCACCACTATTCTCAATCTATACCAAAGGCATAATAAATCAGGCGTTCGACAAAGTCAAGGAAGGCATTAAAATAGGTGGCGAGTTAATAAAAGAAGTAAGATTTGAGAATGATCAAGGGACAATAGCAGACACTGAACAGGTGCCACAACAAGTCATAAATAAACTCAATGATAAAGCTAAACAATTTAATATAATATAATGAGAATATCAAAAAAGGGAAACAACATATTCAACATTTCTCTGAATGGCAAACAAGTTGAATAAGTTAAGAAATTGAAATATTTGGGAAGAATAATTACATCAGATGGAAGATGTAAAGAAATTCGAACTAAAATAGCAATGGCAAAGACCGCATTTTCAAAAAGAAGAGAACCTCGAACAAAGAATCTGAAAGCAAAAACAAAGAAGAAAATAGTAAAGACGCTATTTGGGAGTATAATTTTATATGGTTCTGAGACGTGGACACTACATGAAAGTGATAAGAAGAAAATCGAAGCATTTGAAATGTAAAGTTGGAGAAGAATGCATAAAATCTCATGGCAAGACAAATGAAGAAGCCTTAGCGGATATCAATGAACGAAGGAACCTACTAAATACAATTACCAAGCCTATTGAGAAGAAATAATCTTCCGAAAACAATTATTGAAAGCAGACTTCTAGGAAAAAGAAGCCAAGGCTAAAAAAGGAACAACACTTACAAGATTCGTAATAGGGAACAGTGGAACAGTGGAATTCATAGATATGGACCTGCTACAAGGCAGATACAAGATAGAGATAGGATTTCACTTAATTTAGGGTATGAGCTAAAACACTTTTTGATCTTTAATTTCCATGTTTGTGATGAATTCATATAATTTTGTCGTTCCTTTGCAAAATTCATAATACTATTTACGGCTGACATTGAAAAATGCTTGTTGTAATGGAATATTGGAATTTCTAGCAACAGTTCCTAAGGGAAAAGCATATTAAATGAATGTTCAGATATAGAAACTAAGGCTTTGTGGTCAAAAAATATAAAATCATATTTGTATGGCATAAATTAGTAGTTAAATAGATTTTGCTATGCTATATTGGTGACAGTTGCTAAGTAAAAGGTTGATTAAATAAAGGTTTATAGATATATAATAATTAAAGTCAAAATATATTTCAAATGCAAAAAAAATGATTACATGAGAAAATGTTTGTTGCCGTCCTTAGCAGCCATTGCTAAGTAGAAAGTTGAATAAATGAAAGTTCATATGTGGCAACTAAGATCTCATGTGGTTAATTCTAAAACAAAACAAAAAAATACTTTTCATAAAAACAGTATTTTGCTTTGTTGTACTAAAGAAAAGACTAAATTTTTATAATATGGTCTATCAGTTTTTTTATAGAAAATATTTTTGCCGATTTTTGGAGCATATGTTTTTTAATATGTTTAAATAATGTTTACTTTGTGATTATAAAAATTTCAATTAATTCAATTTTTTTAAAGGTAACCTAATAATATATACTTAAATTTAAAAAAAACAGTTAAATATTATATATTTTTCGAAATAAGAATTTTATAGGTATTTCATCATGTGGGAAAAATTTGCATCTTTATTGAACGAATTTTGATAATAGGTATTTCTATATATGTTTACAAAAAAATTATTCTTTATGTTTAAATGACTATGCTATTATATATTTTTGTGATTAGAATCTATGTGATTTAGTTTGAGAAATCGGAAAACTAAAACAATGGATAAAATTTATGGCTTTGATATCATCTTATTTAAAGTATCTGTAGCCATGTAAAAAGTCACGATCAACTAAATGACTTAATATGCAAACTAGGATCCTAGCACCTAATGTTCTAAAATTTAGCTCATCATTTCCTGGTATTTCAATTTTGGAATATAAAACTAAATACAACAGATATTTTAATCTACCAAATTATTTTCAACCTACGGTATATGTTTATTAAATCAAAGATAACTTAACAAAACTAAACTGCATTTAGTAAGAAGAAAGTAGCATATCTAATCGTAGTACTTTTAGTTATTCATATAAAACTAAAAAAAGTATTCGTTGTAGTTCAGATATTCTAGTATAGAAATCTTTGTTGTTTCTGTTGCATACTAAAGTGAAATATTATACCTTTGCAAAGTCTGTTGTTCAATATAAAATGGGTTTGAATTTCACAAATTTTGCTTAGGTAATTAAAAATTTTATACTTAAATAAACACCTTTAAACATATGCTTTAAAAAAAACTAAAATTCTCAGAAAATGTTTGGAACAGTTAATTTTATAAAATATTCTATTATAAAAAATACAAATCAAAATGACTAATAAATTTATTTTATAACATTAAGATAACTTTTAAAAATGTCAGAATTTTTCAAAATGAAGCGAAAGAGTCAGGTAATATAAATGTATGTGGCTATCGTCTACGCATTTGTAAAAGTGTATTGATTGAAATTTTGATGCCAATATTAAATTCCATGTTTTAGAAGACAAAAAATCCAAACTATCTACATATACCTACGACAGTTTGCGTTGCAAAATGTTGATTTTTTCTTTAACAGCTTTGCTTCAATTTCCAAAGCTATGTAGGAGGTTGTTTGATATTAAGATGTAATAAAACCAAATAATAATGAAATTAAATATGATAAGTTAATGACTATTTCATACATTTGGGAAAGATTTTCATATACCTAATTATTCTCATAGCTTTTGGTATAAAAATCAATATTTTCAGGTATTCATATTATTACATAAAAATAAATATTTTATAGCAATGATTCTATTTCTGCAAATATTAAATAAGATAAATGATAATATTGTTATTTTATAAGTATTTCCACAAGTCCAACGTAGTACCGTTACGGTTATGCTTTCAGAAATCGTTTTTGGTTTCAGAATTGAACCTTTGCAGCTCTGGAAATTTGATCATTATATCTATTTATCTGAATTGCCAAAAGTTTAAAGCAAATAAGTGTGAAAGTTATTTTTTATGAAATAATATTTTTAGGTATTAAACTATATTTTACAACAATGGATTTTTTGTGTTATTATTTTCCATATTAAATATCATTAACTAGTATTTTTGAATCAGCAGTTTCAATGTCATAACTACTAGAACTCAATGAAATTATTTTATAAAAGGTTATTACTCTTTCATAAGTTGTCAAATCTATGTATGTAGGTATGTATCTATGTGTGTATACTAGATATATTAGAACATTTTTCACTTAATATGAATTTATACGGACAAGCAGAAAGAAGTATGCCAATCTGAGCTATGTAGCTATCAAAACTTGCTTTTACTAAGCGATTACAAATTTGCAAAATTGAAAATCAATAACTAAACTACAATTTCAAAAATTAAATTACCTTCCAAAAATTGACTCATATAAACAACAGTTTGATATTCGAAAAGCAGCACAAGTTTACTGATTGCTTATGGGCTTTTTTAATACATTTTATTTGCTAATACATTCAACAGGGCAACATTTCTGTGATATTCCAGATTCAAGATACTAAAAATATAAATTTACTATTTAAATATATGTGAAAACGTCAGTAAGAAGTAGTTTATTTCGCATTACCAACTGCTCTTTGAATGATTTTTCAATTATTAACATATCGGAACAGAATCAATTCCAAAATTATACAAATGAGAATAAAACTATTGGGCATAGTAGTGTTCATTAGGTTGTGTATTTTGTTAGCCACCTATAAAAAAATAGCATGATCACTTAATCGTAGATGGTTAATTTACATATGAGCAATATGTCAAAAATTTATTTTTTGAAAAAATCACGGGAACTTAGCTAGTCGCCGATGATGTAAAAGTCTATAGAAATTGTACTTTGTTTGACTTCAAAATTAGATAATATATAAACTTAATGAAAATTCATCCAGAAAAATAACGAAAAAGTATTATTGTTAAAATTTAACCACATTACGTTACAAATCGGAAAAATATCTTTTTAAAGGTCAGATAAGAATTAATATTTATTGGTGTTCCTACAAACTCAAAAAGAAAACTCTGAAAAAATGTTATTGTTGATTTTTAGGCTGGCGTCATTGACCCAATAATCTTAAAATGAGTAGCTTTATAGAAATCGAAATTGGAAATCTAAAATCTTTTAGTTTAGCCACATGTAATCAATATTTTAAAATATCTATTTTCAATCAATTGCTTGTACTATCACTGGATCATAAAAATCGATAAATAGATATTTCTGAACTTACTCATATTGTAGCGTACCAGAAATAAAAACAATAATTTGTTTTCCATTTTAAACATGGTTGATTTATTATCCAATAAAATAAAATATATGAGAAAAAATAAATCTTATCTAAGCCAATGTTAATTGGCTGTTAGTTCTAAAGCTTAGCCTTGCCTAATGGGTATTATAGTATGAATGAAAATGGGCCATTTTTAGTCCTTCCCATTAAAAGCTGAAATGGTTTCCTGGCTTGAAATTCATATACTTTGTTCAAACTCTGTTGGTAACTAATTAACTGTGCCAAATTTTATTAAAATCCGACTTCAGCACCAAAATTAGTTTAAATATTAATCGATTTTAATGAAAATTGGCACTTAGACTAACTTTGGAACAAGTAGTAAAAATCCATTTTTTAGATATTTTTTGTGGTTTACTAGGGACGTCAATAGCAAAAAGGAATTTTTACAAATTTGTGCCACACACTATATTTGTATGGGTCTTTGACCACATGAACTTTCATTTAATCATCTTTCTACTAGCAACTTTTGTTAGGGACAAATGTTATTTTAGAAAATTATCCAACATAATCAAGCTTTTGTGCATTTCCCCATAATGAAACCTTAGTTAGCATTTATAGACATTTATTTAATCTACTTTTCACTTAGCAACATATAACATAGTAACTACTAATTATTGGCACACAAATATGATTTTATTGGTTTTTAACGCATAAAACCTTAGTTACTTTATCTGAACATTCTTTTGATATGCTATTCTCTTAGGAAATGTTGCTATCAATGCCAATATTTCTTAGCCACAAGCATTTTTAAATATATTTGATTACATGTCAGTCTTAATTAGGATCATGAACTTTTCAAAGCAACAACAAATTAAATGAATTTACTATAAAAAAGAATGGAAAATAAATGCCAAATAGACAAAAAGTATGTTATCTCAAACCCAAAAATGTTTAATTAGGGTCCCTCCTTAAATATCTTAGCTGATTGTTGGTTGTTAGCTCGCACTATATGAATGTTATTGTATTTTTAGATAAATGATAATTATAATAATTTGTTAACTTTATATTAAAATATCATTTATCTAAAACATAATAATATTCATATAGGTAGTGAGAGATAACAACCAAAAATAATTTCACTTGTTTTAGTATTTGAGCTAACACACTTTTTGACTTTTTTGGTCTTTAAACATAACGTTAATAAATCTAGTTGTCTGTCATCTCTTAAAAGCTCTGTACAAACAGTGTATTTATATAGATGCATGTAACATTTGATGATAATACCTACAAACAAACAACCAATCAAAACAATTCATACCAACGTAGTTTCAGATACAATTCAACATTTTATCCATAATCCAATTCTCAACTCTTCCTCCTAGCAATAGTGAATAGAAACAATACATCTTAAGACAGCACAGAACTATACTTGCACAGCTACGCAGCGACTCATGTCATTTACTCAATCAATTAAAAAACAAAATTAAGCCCATAGATATGTCCATCCAGTGGCGGATTCAGGAATTAAAAAGGGGGAGTGGCTAGGTATTTAAAAGGGCACATATTTGTGAACGTTTCTGTAATTTATTGTTATTTTATTTTTAAGAAAGCGCTGTGCATTGAGTACCACATTTATTATAATAAAGAAATATTCTTAGTGATAGCGAATATCATCACTGTATGTAGGCAAACTGGAATATGATTTTTGAAATAAAAGATACTGTGAGTATATAATTAATAAAAACTGGAATGTTCTATGGGGTAAAAAGTATGAGTTCTATGCATTAGCATAGCAGAAGATACAGTCAATTACGCATGTACCTACATGTGACAAATACATGACTAAGACAACAAGAAGTAGTCCATTATGAACAAAAAAGTGATTTCGCCTGCATTTTCCGTGGATGTATTGCAATAAACTTTTCAACAATTTGTTGAGTTGTGAATGGTATACTTGTGTGATGCATCGCAATAACACATAAATCAGACAGCCTCTCAGTTGACATGGTGGTCGGCAAAAATGAATGAGCGCTCCGCTTCACATCTTCCAATGGGCAAGGTAACTAAAATCCTTAGCAGTTCACGCACGTTGGGAAAAATGTAGGGTCAGTATGATTCTAAAGAAGATCAGTCTATCGTAACAATTTGGAGTGAAGGGTATTGGGGTTTGGCAGTACTTGATACCATTTGTTTGATTTCTCTATTGCACGGCTCTCAAGTTCTTTCGTATTTTTAGTGACGACTATGTCAGGCATAAAGGCTTATAATTTAAAGTGGGCCCTTTTAATTTCCGAAAATCGTTCAGTAAACTCCAAACAAATTGTGTCCAGAAATGGAATCGCTACGTTGAGTTTCTAGAATTCCATGATTGTAGCCTACTGAAGAGGCGTAGGGAAGGTGTCTTTAGGTGAATAAATAGTACGTTCTCAGCAAGGTAACTCCAATGACAAAATAGTTTTTTTAACCAGAAAAGGGGCACTATCAGGGGGGCTGGCCACCCCCTGGATCCACCCCTGAGAAATTATGTTTCGTCATGTAATTTAAATAGCAGTTAATCCAAATATTTCTAAAGGTAACATCAAACAATTCACTCCAAGTATGAATGAAGAAATCAAACACATAATTCAGGTTACGAACAACAGATCCAACCAAACCAGTCATCACCAAAATTAACAATGAGATAACACAGGCCATGAACAGACACAAAACCATGTCAGTACATTGGATCACAAATCAGCATCAAAAACTCTTTGGAACACCATAAAATACATTAATAACAACTCTCAACAAAAAAGTCCAAATACTTCAATCACCTTCAAAAACAACAAAACAGAAATCAATGACAAAAGTATTGCAAAACAATTTAACAAAGAACTTACCAAATTTCAAAAGCCATAATCATGGAAAGTTAACCGACACACACATGAATAAAAAAAATTACTCAAACAAACCATTCCTCTATTCACCAATGAATTGTTAACATCTGCCATCAAACAATCAAAAACACTCACCCTCTCTTGGTCCAGACAATAATATCCATAATTCATTTAAAACACATTGGACCTCTAACAATTTCATTCATCACTAACATCATAAACAGATCTATTACAACCAACTGCATACCACAGATATGGAAAAATGCCATCACAATTCCCAT